>OY744524.1:45553917-45832407 GCA_963556195.1 Sepiola atlantica
TCATTAGACTTCTGTGCCATCAACCAGGAAAGTTTATGTACAAAGCAATTTGGAAAAGGTGATGTGGTAAAGAAATAAAAAACTGACTGACATTAAAAATTCTCACTTGCAGCAGCGATAAATGGGTTGGCCTGAAATTGACCCCCCCCCCCCAATCTGCAGCAGCCTGCAGTTAGTGTTGCTTAAAAGAGTTAAAAGTTAAAGAAACCACATTAACCTCTCGTGTTGTAATTACTGTGGATTGGAAATGAAGTATTTGGACACGTAAAAAATATTTCATTTAATAATAAAATATTAAATAAAAATAAAATTAATGATGAAAAAAAAAAAAAAAAAACTATTTTGGCAGATTTTAATACTTTGTTACAATCGTAAAACTCAAATCTCTGAATCAGATCTTTCAGTCTTCTCTATAAAATACTTTATTTCTTCACGTTCAGACAAGTAACTGAAGCACCTCTACATGGTTCTCGACAAACCATCACAAATGACTTTTTGTCGTGTCCTTTGGCTTCTTATCCGGCTGAAAGATTCAACCTTCTTCAAGCCACAAATTTAAACAAAAAAAAAAATTCCTATACATCATTCATGGTTCCATCAATTACATGATGTATCATTGAAAGATAAATAGCCTCAAGTTTAAATATTTCTCCAAAATTGTTTTTTTAGATTTTTACTTAGTGTAATCAAAACATTTTTCCATTAATAATTATGTATATAAAGTAGAATTAGAAGGCAATCACAATACATTTCTTGTATTGTGATTGCCTTCTAATACTCCTACTACTACATATTACATGCATTTGCTGTTTTCTGGGTCGAAATCTTTCCACTAACATTTATTGTTGGCTAGTTTTTTACCTTGAAGTAGTATTTTTCTTTTTTAGCTCTTAACATCAAGTGGCTTCATGCCTTGTCTGGAGCCATTACCATTTAAAAAAAAAATATGCTTCAAGCAAAACTACATCTCCTTATTATAAATAATTATCTCTGTAAATAATTTGGCGTAGATTTAATCAGAGAATCACAATCTCATTTCGTCAACATAGGATATGGAATTGTAAATCATGTCTTCCCAATTCATGACTAATAATTAAAAAGAAAATGTTCTTTAGAAAAAATAAGAATCCACACACACAAAAAACAAAAAATTATTTTAGAGCAATAATTAGACACAAGAGAGAAACATATGCATATAGGTTTTTATTTAAATCTACATTGCATCAATTTTCTTTGAAATTTAAAATTTAACAAAAATATTCAACAGGTAGATTAAAGTTGGAAGTAAAAAAAGGCATTTTTTTTTTAATACTATTTTTGAGTCAGAGTTATCTCCCTTGGAGGTAGTTGGTGTTTACCTTTTTTTACCCAATTTTCTTTATGCTGGGGATGGGGCATCCTACCAGATGCCAGACATTCACCCGCTATTTCAGAGACTCCAACCGAGAGATCTTTTTAAGATTCTAACCGTCTCTTTAAGCGCAATTGTTTGTATCTCTCTTGCACTTGGTTCACCAGGTATATTCACATGGTAATTTTTGAAAGTCTTTTTTCATGAACCCGGTTGCTCCTATAATTACTGGACTCCCTGCACGTGTACAGCTGAAAATACTAAAGTTGAATATCGAATATTCCAATTTGACGTCATTTTCTAATGACCTCCGAGTGATAAAACTAAAGGATAATATAACCGTTATTTGAAATGTAATCTCATCATTGTAGCAAACAGCCATTTTGGATAAATTTTCTTATGCAGTGAAAGTAAAAACCTAATGAAAAGTTGTTATACTGAAGTTATAACATAATTTTAAAAGCTGGCTTTAACTTTTTAATTATTTATTAATAAGTTTTCAATGTAAAAGTCAAAGTTATGGTAATGGGAATTCCTGCATTGGTAAAATTTATGTAGGTATTGTCATTTTATTAGATCTAAAAGAAAAATAGGATGTGAATAAATAATTATTGTTTAATATAACAAAAACAATAAAATCACTGATCATATTGTATACATTTGATGTGTCTTAATAGTTATAGCAATGTATATGAATGTCATTTGTTTTTATTTTGTTGATATGTGTTTCAATTAATGAGAGTTTAAGAGACTTCTTCTTGAAGGTTCTTTCATTTTTGAAAAGAAATAATTTCTTTTTTATTCTGAGATACACTCTTCAGTGTTTTGGGTTCTGTTTCAGAAACGTCAACCATAGATTTTACTGGTGTGGCGGAGGTGTGACTACGAAATCGAGAAAGACGAAGTAAGTACTCCGTTCCAAATGTTACTGAAGCCCCCCCCCCCCCCCTCCCCATGTTAAGAACGGATTCTAAAACTCTGCCAGTAAAATCTATGGTTGACGATTATGAAAAGTACCCTATTTTGTTTTACCTATAAAGTTGAGCATATTAATCAAGCGGATTTTACTCTGACAGGCTACACTAATAGATCAAGGAATTAGAATGAGAAAGGAAAGAGTTATGCTAACAAGTGCAGTATTTGAGCATCATAATTAGTGAAGTGACGGATATTAGTTACAAATGTTTTGAAGGAAACATTTATGATTTCTTGATGAAAGTGAAAAATCGGATGAGTCGATGATACTTATGAGATTTAAGGTTACCAGCAAGAACTCACATTTTAGAATTAGATATTGGTAATTTAAAATACCTATCAGTGATAAACTTAAAAAATGATTTCTGAGCAGTTGGTGTGAGCAAAGTATGTCTAGAAGGAATAGTGGAAGGTTGCTGGAAAGAAGAGGTAAACTACCGAGACGATGGTGTGATAATGTGTTTGTGGACTTCCAGATGAAACAGTTAAACAAAGTAGTGTCTTGGAGACAGTTAAGATATGATAGATCATATTCTGCAGGATGCAGAGAAAACAATTGATATATATATATATATATATATATATTACAGGCATAAAACATTAGTGTTTTGATACATTCAAATGTTCTAGAAAAGTTATTACAATTATGAAAATAGAGTCAGGAGAGTAGTATTGATAAATATACATACTTTGTGATATCAAAAAGTTAACTAAAAAAAATGTAGGAGAGGATGAATAAACTGAGTTCTTTCTTTATCGTGAAATTTCACTGTAAGAATTATTTGTGATGTCATAATTGTAGTTTTTATATGTAAGGAGGTTTTCAGTCCTGGTGTAATGGATTTTATCAAAGAGGGATCTCACAGCTGTTGTGATGGGAGGGATTTTAGCCAGGACTGCGATATCATCATTGTAGTCCCATTGCATTTGACCGACCATCATGTGTGCATGTCTTGGTGGCATTCCTTTCATTTTCCGCAACACATAATCTTTCTCTATATCTTCAATCATCTTCTCTTTAGTTGGCAATTTCATTGAACCATCAATATGAGCGAGGATAAACTGGACTTGGCAGTGAAACGTAGGAAATGGACATATTTTATTGGCAATTCCAACAAAGTTTAACGACGGAGCTGAAACGTGGACGATGTGCTTAAATAGAGGATAGACACGCCCATCAAAAACTTTGAGATCAGAGAATTGCCTGAGAAATGGAAATGTATATTTGTAACCAGTGCAAAACATAACAGAATCAACTTCAATTTCACTCCCATCTTTCAGATGCACAATCTTTTCAGAGAAACGATCAATTCCGGCTGTCTGAGTCAGGTTGGGTGGCATTTCACTGGTCAGTTTTGATTTATTATGAGAAAGATATACCTGAAAACAGGAAATTAATTAGAATTAGTTAATGAAAAAAAAAATTATTAGAAAAATCTTTTTTTTTAAAGATAAAACCTGAATTTATCTGAATAAGACAGTAAAAGATAAGGCATGGTCAAAAGTAATATCAAAGTTTATCCATACATAATATATCAACTTTACTTACGTCTTGTTGAATAACCAAAAGTAAAGAGTTTTTTACTATATATATAAGATTAAAGTTAAAATCAAAAGAAATGAAAGAAAATTGGAGGTTGATTTGTTATCCTTCCACAATTACTTACAATTACAGCCGCAGAGTATTTACAACTGGTTGTATGATTAGTAAAGTAGATGAGATTCTACTTTTTATAGATTATTTGATATCAATAAAGATGAAGTTATTTATTTCAGCTTGTCAGATATTGATAACAATCTTGATTGTTTGTAAACTCTGTTACACATTTCTTCTCACAAATAACATACTTTAATTTTTACTGAACAAATAAGGAATTTGTAAGAAAAAGCTCACCTTTTGGGCAACAGTAGAAAGGTCTAAAGCAATATCAATTCCCGAGGCTCCTGCACCAAGACATAGAACGGTTTTACCCATAAAAGACTCAGGGCTTCTGTAATCATGACTGTGCATGGTGTCACCTTTAAAGCTGTCAAGTCCAAGACTGCTGGGGATGTTGGGGACAGAATAATGCCTGCAAGACAAATTACATTCAATTAGCAACAAAAATAATGAAGGTTAAAAAAAATAAAAAAATATACACACTTCCAGAACAAAGTTGGCTGAAATCACTCACTTGCTTAGAAATGATGACTTGTATTACTAACTATGTTAGATAATTCATGACGGATTAGGCAAAGGAAAATCTTAGTTCATGGAGAAAAAAAATTAAAATTAAAAATAATAATTATTTTCCATATTGGTAAATTCAAATAGAAATAACAAGCTGTTGGGTAATGAATGTATATATAAAATAATAAAATATAGTCATCCACAGACAGCTATTTTGCGGTCTATGGCTTATCAGTGTGGCTAGATGTAGCAAGTATTCATGCCGAGTTTTGAAACCTGAACAGTTGGTTATATCCCAATGTGATCAACAGCTAAGTATGTTATCCATTGTGCCAACAAACTTGTCACTGACAGTAGGAGAATTTATTGTTATATGTACATTGTTATATATATATATGTTATCATGCTATTGGTAACCTGAGAAATATATTCTTTACAGAAGATTATTGATTTATGCTAAGTGGAAACCAGTATTTACTCTACCATACAACTCAAACTATATAAATAGGAGGCATATGTATATATATAAAATATAGTTATTCACATGCAGCTTGTTTCATTGTCTACAATTTAATGTGGGTAGACTTATCACGCCAAAATTCAAAACCCGAATGGTGGGTCACATCTCATTCTATATATATTTGTACTGTAAGTCATTGTCAAAAATGACATTCTAAATTGTACTCCAATGTTTTTTATTTTTTGTTGGCCAACTCTACTAAAAATCAAATTTTCAAAGAAGATATATATATATATTTCAGATGAATCTGTCGGGGAGTAGAACTAATTTTGACTAAAGTAACATTTAAATGACCCAACAATTTGTGAAAAAAAAGACCATGCTACTTGCCCTTTTATATATTTCAGAAGAAATAAACAGCTTGAAACATTTACTTGGCTTAAAAGTTAAGTAAACATTACTCCAACTTCATCAGTAAAAGAACATCCTTATTACCATTTAGTGGTTGGGTGCTAAAATGTTATATGTTATGACATCATGAAAATACAATGCAAATGAATTTTAAAGTTTAAAACGATAGTTAATAAGGAAAATTGATTTTCCTAACTTATGAGAAATAAACATTTTCTATTAAAAAAAGAAAAGAATAAAAAAATTAAAAAATATTTTTCTTAAAACATTTTTAATAACTTTTACATTGTCTTTATGTTAATAGATTTTTACTATTGTGTCTACTGAATCGGAAATCATGAAACAAGGTCTATCATAGAGAAAGACATTTTGTTTAATAATGATTTCAATTCATTGAACTTTTAGTCAAGAAAATGTAGCAAAATAAAAGCCAAGCAAATTGTGTTCACAAAAAAATCTGTGAATGGAAAATGGAAATAACTTGATGACACTTGGTATCCAATAAGAACATGGCAACACTTTAGAATAAGCTCCATAAAATAGGAATGCCACAGATCATTGGTAACAAATTTAATTTCCACACATACAAACTATCTTACACACAAATATCATAGAAAATAATAATAAAAACAAAAATTCATGGTTAATTATGTGAGGCATACAATTAAAATTACTTTTTCTTTTCCATACAACATTAAAAAATTTCTTATCAATTCTTTGAGGATCCTTATGAAAATATTGTATCCATTTTTAAGTAACTAAATACTTTATTATTTCGAATATACATACACATATATATAGCAAAGAAAAAACTTGAAATATTTTTATAGTATATAAATCAGAATATTTAAGTTAATCTTTATACAACAGAAAAAGTAATTTTAAATTGAAACAAAGATAAGAATGAGATGAATAGAGGAAATGAAATGATTGGCTTTAAACTCGTTTCCTACATCATTAGAAAGGCTATTACAAAAATTAAGTAATTTAGTAATTACAATAAGAATTAAAATAGATTAATTAATCATTTTATTAAAAATTAAAGTATTAGTGAGAATTATGAATGTTATATTATTAAAATATAACACATTTTAATGTTGAAACTAATATTTCTTTTTATCTTTGTGAAGTGTTTTTATATCTTTAAATAATAACTTGATTATTTTTACCATTGCTTTTGACATTTTTAAAAAACCCTTTTTAAATCCTGATTCAAGAGAAAAAAAAACCCAACCCCGCACCAATTTAAATACCTTAATAAAAAGCAAAACCAATAAATACAAGAGTTGTTTGAATTTTAATTTACATTATTTACAATTGGACTTGTGTCATCTTGGTCATTATAGTAACCATGTTTAGGTGGCTGTAGTCTCCCAACCTGCCAATATGGATTAGCTTCTGGGAATTTCTGAACTGAAACCATTATTTAATGTATATGAATAGATTGCTGTCATTGCAATGTCCATGCTAAAATAAAAGGATATATTGTATTTGTCTTAAGCGTTGTTCATTAAGATATTTTGTGTCAGTGTTCCCTACACAAACTAAGTAATTAAAAACTTCACTTTATGTGTTAGGTTTAATGACCTAATATTAGAGCTTGTAATAATAATAATTTTTTTAAAAAGCCTCAAGAATTATAAAGTTACATGCAATGCAAAAATAGCTAAAAGACAAAAAACAAGATATGGCACAAGAAACTTGAACACTGCTGGAGTGTGCTTCAAGTCATGGTCTCTTGGTTAAAAGGCTTTGAGAGATTCAATTTACCAGCTAATGATCTGTTCAATTCAATACTCAGTTTATAAGGACTTCATAAATATAAGATATGTTTTCCTTTAAACAGACAGAGCAATCCCATAAATTAAATAACTGGTTCAATTTGAAATTCTCAGCACAAGTAGTTTTAGAAGGTTATAATTATGAAATTGAAAACACCAATCAGATTGAAAATAAGGTAATTGAATATATATTTTGATATTTAAAAAACAAAATAATCTAATTGTATTTTTAAAGAAAAATTATTAGATAAACTTTTTAATTTGTTATTCTAATGATATTTATTTTAGTAATTTTCCTTAGATACAATCCCAAAACGAAAATGAGAAAACCAAATAATAGTTTGATTATAGAACTTGTTCACAAATGAACGGTTTTATAAGTAACTTTAAAATATTCCTGAAGAATTTCTATTCGAAATTCAAAATAATAGATGAACAAGAAATGAAAAGAAGAAAGTAAGATTTGTTTAATGTGAAAATGTTGATAGACATTTTTATGATGAATTACCCATTGCAGACTATGATCGCATCGAAGTCTTCTGTCTCAGCCACCACCGCCGACGGCTGCACTTTTTTGTATGTGATGCGCCAGCCAACAGAGCCAGCATTCGCAGAAGGTTGTGGCTCCACATGTTGGATTTGTGTCTCTAGCTGCAAGATTTAGTAATTGTCAAGCACAGAGCAAGTAAGACATTTAACATGTTGCAGAAGGGGAAAAAAATAAGCAGATGCAGGTTTCTGATATTATTTGATTTTAGCATGAAACATGTAATACATTCTGCCTAGTAATAAATACTGGCCAGAATAAAATCTAACGTTGAGAATAAATTTTTAAAATGTAATTAAAAGAATACTGAAAAAATAAAAATAAATAAAAATATATGCATTTATATTCAAAATTTGAGTATCTATGATACTTATAAACTGTGATACAGATTTTTTAGAATAGAATAAAATTTAATTATTCTGGGGTAACATTTTTGTAACAGCAAGCAAACTGGAGCAAAATCTCAGACACGAATTATACTGATGAATATGTATTTATTTGCGTGCACGTGGCCAACGCTGAACTATAATATCTTTTCACCATAAAACTGGAAATACATGAAAATAAACAAGTCTTACAAACATGTTCTAAGACAAAACAAATCAAATTATAAAAGAGTAAAAATTCAAATAGGTTTAGCGAACTATGCGTTGCTTACCTCTACTTTTGCCAAGCTACTTGCCCCAGAGCCAACGTCTATCACAAGCGGAACAAACGTCTGACTCCCATGTTGACTGATTCGAAAAGACCGCCTCTGGACAAGCAGGCGGTGTAGAGGCACGACAGTTACCCCGTGCGCATGTCTTCCAGAAGAGGACGGTGCTGAATACAAAATGTCCCCTTCCTAAATTATGACCGGCCAACATGTGAAACTCCTACGTTTACAATTTTAATATTAAAACTATAGCATATGTACTTATTCAAGCATATTACTAAAAATCTAAAATTAAAAAATTGACCGATATTGTAGTATATTTCTATACAGAACAGAATTCTTCAAAATACAACAAGACAACCATCATCTTGTCAATCTTTTAAAGTACATATTTCTGTTTTCGTATCAGTTGTTTAATATAGTTGAAATTATGTAAGAACTGTTAAAAGTTTAGTTAGAAGTGACTATATTTTTACCATAAAATATATTTTGCTTCAAAAATCAATTTAAAATTAGCATGCCTCGTATCATCCGAAGATAGAAGATTTTAGTGGAAGTCTTAAGAGTTTCTATGGATTATAGGATTATCTCAAGTAAAAATGAGCATCTTATGATATCAAAATTACAGTATATTAGAATTGATACAATCGTTCAAAATAAAACATTTTCAAGAATGAATGTTGATGCTAAATGTTAAGATGGCTACTTGTTTTTTCTTCTTTCTGATTCATAACATAAAAATTTCTCCATTCTCAAAAATTGTACAGACTAATAAGAAGAACTATTCTAATTGGAAAACATAAATGAACTATTTGTCATTTATCTCAATAAAAATGAGCATTAATTTCAATATTTTGATCATTTCAAATGTGAAGAACAAATTTATATTGTAAGATGAATGTATAAAGAATAGATAACCTAAAACCATATATGAAATTTTTTACTTCAATTGTTTATGGATAAACACTTGAGTTAATTTTTATATATTTCATCATTTGTGAGTGGCCATATTTGAATTCATTATGAATGCATAAATAAACCAATTCTAAAATGCTTTA
This sequence comes from Sepiola atlantica, assembly GCA_963556195.1. NCBI lineage: Eukaryota > Metazoa > Mollusca > Cephalopoda > Sepiida > Sepiolidae > Sepiola > Sepiola atlantica. The sequence goes on from OY744524.1 coordinate 45,563,326, forward strand.
TTTCTATATTTGCTAAGAAATATTTTAGTTTTATATTTGCACCATTTTGTATGATCTTGTGTATACTAGAAATATTTTAGGTGCCTCTGCTTTTTCACAATGACATGTTAGGCCTCTTAGAAACAAATAGCTAAAGAAACGTATAAATTTTGTTATGTACTTACGTGGTAACTGAAAAGAAAACTACACACCAAAAATTATGCAAATTCATCCAGTATTTATTAAATAAAAAATAAAAAACGATTTTATCTATATGTCACCATTTTTCTTATATTTCGACTTTTTCCAAAACAAAATCTAGTTATCTCTCTTGCCTACTTAATAAGCTGAAATGTCTACAGATCGTTTTTTATCTTTCTTTTTCTTATAATTTAATATATACTGGATGAATTTGCATAATTTTTTCTGTACAATCTTATTTTCAGCTAACACGTAGATAACAAAGTTTATACATTTCTTTAAATATTTTAATGTCATTGTGAAACAGCAGAAGCGCCATATTTTATTTACCAGAGTCATTAGAATCAATAGATAGAAACGGACCTTCAGTTGAATTAATTTTTAGAGTGTTACTTTGAAATAAGATACAATATCCACCAAAATGTATTTTCTCTCTAGTTTAAACAAAATAGATGCATCACGTGTTATGAATTGAAAAACAAAACAATCAGAAATAATTGATACAAGAATGATGTGGGAGGAGGGGGAAAAGTCAACTCCAACTTTTATTTTTACTTTTTCAAAATAAATGAAAATCAAGAAAAAATAAATGAAAATCAAAGCTAAAACAAACATCCCTGTGATAAGTAATTTTACTCCTTTGCTTAATAATATCTGATGTTTTATCAATAAGTTGATTCCATTATTAATTTTACAGAATTGCACAGGTTTTGCCTAACACTTTGCTGCTGAAGATCATTTATTGTTGTTATGGTTAGATTAGGAGGATAACATCATATCCAACTTTGGAATGGAGTTTAATCAAAAAAAAAAAAAAAAGGGCAGAGAATCTGGGTAGAATGGTAGATGAAGGACAAAGAGAAAAAACAAGCAGAAATAATTCTTTATTTCTTGGCAATGTTTTATTAAGTGACTTGTGGTATCTATCGGGTGTGGCTCGGGATGCAGTGAAGTCATTTTAGTTTTTGAACTATTATTTGTTTGCACATTTTAAAAACTTATACAGAAAAAGAATTAAATTTTAGCTGTACAGAAGACAACTTTTTTTTAGATTTGTCAACGAAAAATATGAGTTATTTCTGTTGCTGATTTTGATTTTTTGGGCATAATTGAAAAATTATCAATTGTTTGGGTGTGACTACATAACTTAAAAAAAATAAACTGTAGCAAAGTATGTCATTGTAGCGCCAATAACATGGTATAACAGTACAATAATTTGCTATTCAAAATCAAAGTTTGATATGTCAGCCTAATTGCTATTTAGGTTCAACTTTTAAAATCTCACAGGATAACTTTATGTTAGATATCCAATAGTAAGAATTTAATAAACCATATTAGAATGTCATTTAGTAGTACCTATATCATTCGTTGGACATAAATTGCCAACAATATTGTTGACTAAATTCAGAAATTTCAGTCATGCCATGTTTTTTTTAAGCATTTGACACTGTTTATTCAGTCTATCAAAATATCTGTTTTTCAATCTGTTAAGTTATTTGTCCATTTCGTCTGTAAAGACAATTGAAAATAATTTTCCATAGAATTTCTAACATCATTCGTTTTAATGAATACAACATTAAAAATTCATCTTTAAACATTTATGAAATACAAAAGCAAAATAAAAACAGTATTTATCTAAAAGAAAGTTAAAGTAAATTAGAAATATATATTTTTTAACTTTTTAAGTTTTTATTTTAGACATTGTGAAGATTTTTATTCATTTTGAACAATTTCTCATGATGAATTCAATAGATTCATGCCAAATGTATTTTTTCAATGAAAATATCAGTTTAAAGAAAATTTGACATTTTTTCTTAGTAAATTAAAATAAAAGTAAGCATTTCAGTACGATCTGAGTTTTTAAGTAAAAACGTCTGATTTAATTCTCATCTTTTCAATAAATTTTCAGTTTCTAAATTTGATTATTTAACAAAATGAATTATTTTAAACTGTAAAACTGAAAGAAAAAAAAGGATATAAAAGTTGACAAAAACAGGAAAAAGGGTTTGTTGAATGGATTAGAGACATTTTTTATGGTTAAAAATCCAAAGAGTATGCATACCCTACATTTATCATGGAAACAATTTTTTAAGGCATACTAACTATTAAAGCTATTTGTTGATAAAAACAAATTATAATGGCCTTTTTATATAATACAAAACTACTTATTTAAAAAATGAAAATATTTAGAGCAGATTTTTTTAGAAGCAAGAAATGATCAGCAGCATCAACTCTCAGAAAACATAATACTGAAATTAGGAGGACCAATTTTTCAGAATTGCAAATCTGAAACGAAATCTTATTTTCCATGTAATTTTCAATAATAATAAATAGCAAAATTTGTTTTTTTCCTTCAAAACTTAAATGTCTGAAATTTTGCTGTTAAATATCAAATATGTTTTAATAAATAAACATATGTCCAACATAATGTAGTTTCTTCAAATTTGCTTTTTAAATACTCATTATTTTTTCTTTGTAAAATGCAAACAAAATTAAGAATGAAGTTTTATTTTAAATAAATAACAATGGTCGTCAATTTTGTAAGAAAGAATTTGGCTAGTTTATTTTTTAACTTTAAGAAACTGCAGCAAACCAGATGGATCATTGCATTGCTAGAGTGAACATGAGAGGATAGGTAAATAGTATTGATGTAAACATTGGAAAGGGTAGAATGAGATATGAAAGTAATAAGTTTAACCGATAATAAAACAAAGTTACAAAGAAAGAATTCAAAATATTTTTTTCTATTTAAGCTATACTAAATGAAAAAAAAAACTATTTTAATTGTATGCCTTTTATCAGTCATTTATTTATTTTAAAATTAAAATTATTGACATATTGTGACTGTAAATAATACAAATAGCTTGTGAAATTCACTGAAATTAAACAAAGATTTACAATTGTTAAATTGAACTTTATTTTTAAACAGATTTCAAACTCTTAGATTTATTTCATAGATACATATCTATGAAATAAATCTAAGTAACATATGGTCCCAAAAGCTTCATTTTTGAAATATTAAGAAACAATGAGATTTAGTATATGATCATATTAATAGCCAATTTTGTTACACTAAATCATTATTTCTATAATAATAGTAGACCCCCCAGGGGTCTAAAGGTTTGTCTAACAGACGACATGTGACCCTTCAGGTTAAGGTTCATCTAGATAAAAGACCACTTCTTTTCTATCCCAGTGATTTAAAGGATGACATTTTAGTAGTATATAAAGTTTGTTTTATTTCTGTCATTTATTCAATTCATCAATCTTCGTAGTATACCATACACACATTTACAGTTTTTTCTACTTACTCATGAAATGCATGGGACAAGTAAGATCCATAGAGTTTTGTTAGATAGATTAGACTAGAAAAATATTCAACTGTAGTATTTTGCAAGTACAAATTGAACAATCAACAAGACTAATAATAATAATCTTAAAATGTATATAAAAAACATTTTAATTGCCCTTTTTGAGTCAGACATCGATTAAAGATGAGGAGGATTAAAGATAAGGTTAAAACTCAAGAGAGCGACACCATGTGAATATAAAATAGTCAGTTTGTGTTAACTAACTAGTCAATCATGTTACTAAAGCCTTGAAAATGTTGAAAGTATTCAGCAGCAAAACTACAAAAACAAAAAACCATAGGTTATAAAGAAATCATAAAATCAGTTTAGAATGCATAAAAGATTTTAAAACCACTGATTTTAGGGACGTATTTAAAAAAAAAATTTTTTTTGCAAAAACAGGTTGGAAAATAAACAGCACATAACTTTTGTCATTTCAGTACATGAAGCATTGAAAATTATATTTAAAGTACCCAAACGTCAAAATAGTAACTGTTTTGCACTGCTAGCTTCATACAAAGGCAGGTAAGATGGTGAAAAGTACCCCCCACACACACAACAAACACTACATGTTTGTTATCAAAATGCAGTGAGTGAGTATTTATTTACTCCTCTCCAGGAGGTTAGGCACAAGGCCAGTTTTTATCTTACTCCCACAAGTAAGATGTGACCAAAGGTCAGGTCGGGAAAGTGGGGTTTGAAAAGCCAGCGCCCGAGAGGTGAGCACTCTGGTCATTAAAAATTGCCTGGGCAGCCCCATCGGCATTCCCCGGTAGGGGCGCCTCAATAAACTTACTCCTCCCCAAAGAGGGAAGGCGAAGCCTGGGAGGGTGGACCTCCTAGAACAGCACAAGACAGACCCATAGACCGATGTAAATCAAGCCCCGAAGGCCAAGACAATACCAGTCTATGGGGTGCAGTATCCATCGGAACAGATACTACACTTTGATCTTAGCCAAAAGGCCAAAGTGAGGTTATTTATCTACCTCCCACAAGGTAAGATGTGACACAAGGTTGGGAAAGTGGGATTAGATAAGCCAGCGCTCGAGAGGTGAGCACTCTGGCCATTTAAAAATTGCCTGGGCAGCCCCGTCGGCATTCCCCTGTAGGGGCGCCTCAGACAGTAAGCAATAAACTTACTCCTCCCCAAAGAGGGGAGGCGAAGCCTGGGAGGGTGCACCTCCTAGAACTGCACAGGACACACCCATTGACCGGCATAAGTCAAGCTCCGAAGGACAAGACAATACCAGTATGAGGTGCAGTATCCATCAGAACGGATACTACACTTTGATCTTAGCCAAAAGGCGAAAGTATTATTTACTCCTCTCCAGGAGTTAGGCACAAGGCCAGTTTTATCCTACTCCCACAAGTAAGATGTGACCCAAGGTCGGGTCGGAAAGTGGAGGTTGAAAAGCCAGCGCCCGAAAGGTGAACACTCTGACCATTAAAAATTGCCTGGGCAGCCCCGTCAGCATTCCCCGGTAGGGGCTCCTCAGACAGTAAGCAATAAACTTACTCCTCCCCAAAGAGGGGAGGCAAAACCTGGGAGGGTGGACCTCCTAGAACTGCACAGGACAGACCCATTGACGGGCGTAAGTCAAGCCCCGAAGGACAAGACAATACAAGTATCGGGTGCAGTATCAATCGGAACAGATACTACACTTTGATCTTAGTCAAAAGGCCAAAGTGAGTATTTATTTACTCCTCTCCAGGAGTTAGGCACAAGGCCAGTTTTATCTTACTCCCACAAGTAAGATGTGACCCAAGGTCGGGTTGGGAAAGTGGGACTTGAAAAGCCAGCGCCCGAGAGGTGAGCACTCTGGCCATTAAAAATTGCCTGGGCAGCCCCGTCAGCATTCCCCTGTAGGGGCGCCTCAGGCAGTAAGCAATAAACTTACTCCTCCCCAAAGAGGGGAGGCGAAGCCTGGGAGGGTGGACCTCCTAGAACTGCAGAGGACAGACCCATAGACCGGCGTAAATCAAGCCCCGAAGGCCAAGACGATACCAGTTTATGGGGTGTAGTATCCATCGGAACAGATACTACACTTTGATCTTAGCCAAAAGGTCTATTTAAAAAAAAATAATAAGGCGTCTTTTTCATGAGTTTGATTGTAATGAAGGATCAATGTTTTACTGCAAGCCGTTTTAAATGAAATCAAAATCTGGACCTTTATAGCTTTCAGTTGTTTGATTTTTCTTTTATTTAGGTTTATTTTGGAGAAGATTTTTCTACGTGTTTGTTTAGCTGTTTTAATTCTCCATGTTTTATATCTGCCTTTTCGGACATGTTTAAATCTTCTTTAGTTGAGTTCTTAAATTTACTTAAGATTTTTGTGACGGGTTTTTTTGATTGCAGTTTTGCATCTATTGTTAAACCATGGCTTGTTATGTTTAGTGGAGATTTTGGTATATTGTCTTCAACAATTGTAAGAACAGTGTTAATGAAATATGCTATAAGCTCTTCATTCTTAGCATTAGTTCCGGTATTAGGCTGGATTTATACAAACGTTGAACACCTTCCCAGTAGGCATCTGAAGTCTCTAATATGATAATTTATCATCTAATTTTGGTGTGGTTTTTGAGTCTGTTGAGAAATAGTCACTTGCACCATGCATCGTTGTGTTCTCCAGGTGTAACCACTGTATATGATAGAATGAGATATTTTTTACATCTATGGAAGAAAAGGTCCAAGTTCCTGTATTGAAGAATTTTTTTTTATTGTTAAATAAACATTGCTGGTTCTGGTTCAATAGAGATTCTATGATTCCACCTTTTCTTGTTTCCGTTTCTCTAGATTATTGTGGCTGTTGAAGTCTCCCATGAAAGATTTTCGTAATTGTTTATTTCTGTTTTAATAATTGTTCCTCTGGGTTTTATGGATATTGAGAAAGGAGAAAATTGTTGCAATTCTGTGCAAAGTTGCAGACATTGCAACTGATTATGGATCTATTTTGTAAGTCTATTTTCTCCTATGAGAAATGGTATCATTTATGAGTATTGATGAGCCACCTGAGGCTCTAGTAGTACTTTCATTAATATGGTTTTATGATAAGTAATGTCTAATGTTCTCTTAGGAAGGTTTCTTGTAGACAAATAATTGCTGGTTGAAATTAGTTCAGCAAGTTTTATCTTTATGCTTCTGATGTTCCATTGTTAGCCATATTATTATAACTGTTTAGGGTTTTGTTTTTGGTTGTTTATTACCTTGGATTAATAAACCATGTACCCAAGAAAAAAAAGAAAGAGAAGAAAGAAAGAAAAGAAATTAGACATTCAAATCAGTTGTTAGATTCTATGGGATACTTTCTTGGTTCTGTGTTTTATGTTTAGAAATAGACTTGTCTTGATCTACTATGCTGCTTTTGATTTGATGTCGTTTTTCCGGTGGGGATAGATTCTCCCTTTGGTTCATGATATGTTTATGTATAATAGGTAGTTTATTGACTTATTAGACAAGACTAGAGGAATAGTATACTTGGTGTGATAGTAATCCCAAGCACTTGTATTCTGGCAAGAATCTAAAATAGTGAACAGTCAGGGGTTGCACAACATCTTTCAAACGAATTGGCCTCAAGCACCGGCATTCTTTTAGCACATATTTGAAAATTGAGGTTGGCCATTTCTAACTATCTTACGTGTATCAATTTTGAGATAACTGCAAACCATTTTGAGAAGTAATGTTAACGATACTAGGAAGCAAGGAAGGGCAGAACGGGAGATGAGCTGATTGATCAGATTAGGGCCCACTGTGGCTGCCTATCTAAAGTCCAGGGTAGGACAAAGGTAGGAGAGTTGAGTGTCACAGGGTTGTGGTTAGCCACCAGTACTGTCCTCAGGTATTACAGGCTTCCAGCGATGGCCAACAGGTGGCTCCTATTCAAGGAGATGTAAAGCAATTGTTTAATTTAAAGTAAATATAAAACATCAGACCATATGTGAATTAGTCATCCTCATTCTGATGACAGCTGAAAAGAATAGGATTAGTATGGCACCGTACTTGATATCACTCAAACATCACACCACCTTTACAAATGTAAACAAATTTTCTTTTAAAATTTTAATTTACTGACAAAAACAGTGTTATTCTGATTTAAATGCATATTAAGCTTAGATGAACTATTACAATATAACCAAATGCAATATATGTTCATAAAGTTAATAAAATAAATACCTTGTTTCAATTTAACAAAGGGAATTTTATCAGAACTATTTTATGCAAACTTATTAAAAATTGTAAGATAATTTCATGGACACTCTTTTTTTAATTTTTTTTTTATTTAAGTTTTCAATTTAATTAATTTTTATATAAATATATAAAATAAAACAGATCATCATCACCATCATCCACGTCATGTTGAAGGTTTATTTTTAAGATTACAAAAAAAATAATGGATCGATTAATTTCGTACTCCGACAATAATTGAAATTGATATTTTTCCTGGTTGTTTTCCAAATTTCATGACGAAATTCCTCATAGCTGAATAGTACAATATCTTTAAAAGAGTTTTAAAAAAAAAAAGTGACGTAAATGGACGAAAATGGCATTAACATTTTTATGACGTTATTTGCTGAAAATTCTACAAATATATAATGCAGGTTATTATTTATTAATGCATATGAAAGGATATTAATTTCTGAACAAAATGGTGGTATTTTGACGACTTAAAGTGTATTGGTTTTTAAAATACGTCTATTTTAGTAGAACTACCTTGAAATCTGTAATTATCCAAACCGTTTTATGGCCGGTGGGTATTGCTATTACTATAATCAAAAATGCAATAGCATAAAATAAAAGGTAATTTCAAAAATCCTATTAAAAAAAAAAATAATTTTATTAAAAAATGAAATCCACCAAATGTATTTCGATTTCTTAAATGCTCTCCTCTCCTTCGCTTGTACACTAGACCGACAGCATGTTAGCTATATAAATCTTTACGAGTCTGCCTGCTGATATTGTAAACAGAACAGTTTGTGAAAACGAGTGCAAGCTTTTAGCCGGTTCGATTGATTTATTAAGCTGCGAGTGTTCTTCCCACTTTGTTTTTGCTCCACTTGATCGATCCTTCTAGACAAGAAAGCCAATCTTTACTCAATTTTTGTCAAGGTCTTATAACAATGTTGTTCAATGGGTAATTTAATGACCAAACAATACTGCAATAATCAAATTAAACTTAAAATCCTATTTAAAAAAATAATAATAATTTGGTAAAAACGACAAAAAACAGCATAGTAAAAAAAAAAATCGAAAGTATTTATGCAATTTAAATTTCAACATTTTGTAAAACGTCTGACCAATTTTATTGTGAAACTGATTATTTCAAAATAACATTATTTATAAATTATCTTTATAAAAATGTAAATATTTTCTTCCAGGAAATTGATTAAGAGAAAAGCCAAGGGGGGGGGGGGGGGGGAGAACCACAAAATTCTTTGGCAATGCCGGGTAAGTACAGCTAGTTATATAAAATATTGAGATTTCATAATACGAAAAATGTCCATACACATCTACTATAATTATTTTTATCTTCAAAGACTTAAAATAAAAATTCATATAATTCGTTACATGTCATAACAATAATCAAATTCATTTTTTTCTAAAAGTCGTTGGTTGTTTAATTGTTTTGAATTTTTTAATGGAAAAATGTTATTTCAAGAACAAGAATTTTAAAATGTGTATCTGTATTTTTCATGTTTAGGAATGTGTGATATCAGATATGGTGTCATTCTAAATCTGTTCCTTTCAGCTGCCAGCATAACTGAGGTGCCAAATTTACATATGGTCCAATGTTTTATATTTACTCAAAGTTCAACAGGAATTTACTTCATCATATTCAGTTTAACGTCTATTTTGCATACTGGCATGTGTTGGACAGTGTTTAGAAATTGACTTCCAAATTAACCTGTCACTAACCAGGTCTTTATCCCTCTTTCTCTCAAATCCACACTTATCACTTTCTCCTATGTTTTCCTTGCCAACTGACCCTGCTACCTCAACTGTTCTACATCTGATAACTTGGATCATAAATTTAAAACTTATCCAATATTCACAGAATCCAACAGCTGTCTATTCCTTTCTTCAACTCCATGAATAAGTGGGGCTGCTGAAACTACACAGAGTCTCTGGTGTTAAAATTCATCTCATGCGAATGCACTGAATGAACAAGTATCTGAAGTAAATTGATAACATTAATTATACTCTTAGATTGCGAAACTGGTCAGAGGAAGAATATGGATGGAAAACAAAACAGATGTACATACCTTGGCATGCTTCATCAGGCCAAAATGATCGGCATAGTCTTGAAGGTAGTCTTTCACATGATGATGCTCAATGAATGAAGGCAGGCTCTTTTTAAAATTAAAATCAGGGAAAGCCATAACTTCTTTTGGCAGATTTGTCCTATAAAACAAAAAAAAAAGCAAATGAAATAAATTTAGCAATAAGCATCAAAATGCTGAATCCTGAAAAATTATAAATAAATAAAGATCATCTTTAACTGATGCTTTTGTTCAAACATTATTGATGAAACACATTTTATTTTAAATTAGAAATGTTATTTTTCATGTTTATAAATACAAAATATATCTAAATAAAAAAAAAATTAAATATAAAACAATAGGTATGCTGTGTTCGAATCCTGTTTGTCCCATCGCATCACTTTCACTCTGGATGTTGGTAACCTTCATGTGGTTCCTCCTTTGAGTACCCGATTCTAAAAAAGAATTGGTGAAACCAATGCCAACAACAGAATCAAGCAGTTAAAATAAGACAAAAAAAATAAACATGCTGATTCATACGAAAAGTTAAAAACTGACAAAATAACTTTAAAAATTTGTTGTAGTACACAATGATTTCATTATTATTATATTATGATTAAAATCATAATTGTTTTTCTTGCATGATTTTAAAATCTTTTCCATATCTCATAGGGTTGCATTTTTCCCGGCCGCCAGCGCCAAATGGCTCAAGTGACTCAATCGCAGTCATTTAAAAATAAAGAATAGTCTTCAATATTAAAGATAAGCATATAATTGTCTCCCCCTCCCCTCGACTACATTTTTTTCAGTTTATTTTTTATTTTTCTACTTTTCCACCGGCCGCCACCGCCAAATGGCTCAAGTGACTCAATTATACTATAGGGGCCGTTGGATTTTTTCACCCATTTCGCTCGGTATTCACCCAAATGTTCGATAAAATCGATTTTTGGGGTGAAATGGTACATTTTGAACTGACAAAAAATTATAATTTATTTTTTAGCATATATCAAATTGAACTTTTATGCCACATTTTTACCCGTCGTCTTTTCGGAGACATTTTGTTATTCTTAAATTCTCAACTAGTATGTTTTAAGCCTTTTCATGTGTGCTTTTAAATTCATTAAATTCCGTTAAAACTTAATAGAATGTTCAAAGTTTGTTTTTTGTGTGTAATAAAATGTTAAAGCAGTAAAAATATCTTTAGTCCAAGGAAAAAATATATTTAGTCCAAGAAAAAAAACAATAAAAACCAACATGGCCGCCAGCGATTAAAACCGGGAATTAAAGTTAAATTATCAACACTTTAAAAAGTAAATGAGAATTTTATTTCAGGACCAAAAATACAATTAAGAACAGTCAGTTTCATCCAAAATTTGGGCGAATACCAAGCGAAATGAGCGATAGAAAACAGCGGTCCCTATTCTACAATTAAACCGATGTTTAAACTTGTGGCGGCCGGTGGAAAAGTAGAAAAATAAAAATAAACTGAAAAAAATGTATTCGAGGGGGGGGGGGAGAGACAATTATATGCTTATCTTTAATATTGAAGACTATTCTTTATTTTTAAATGACTGCGATTGAGTCACTTGAGCCATTTGGCGCTGGCGGCTGCTGGCACCGCTGGCGGCCGGGAAAAGTGCTGCCATATCTCATATTTTACTTACTATTATTCTTGTAAATTAAAGCTTTTAACATCATTCGAATTTTAACATTTTTAATCCAGAATACCATTATTATAATAAACTAGAAGAATAGCCATCTAAGGACAAGTATTCTGCTAGTTAATAATAAATTTAATTCACCGAACAGAATAGTTTTGCACCACTTTTATGCCCCCCCCCCCCTCCCATTAAGATTGAAATCAAGATATAATGATTTCGGAATTTTTGAGATGAGGATTAATAATTTGCATTATTTGGACTACTGTTCTCATCTTGGATATTATTCTCACGTTTCGCCCGATGTAACACCGACTTTCTTCAGGTGCGTCTTACGGAACTCGGGAATCTGTATGGAATTTAGAACAGAATATGATGAGAACAGTAGTCCGAATAATCCAAATAATATAAGATATAATGATGCTAAAACTTATGTCTAGAATCTTTATTCCAATTTTAATCAAAATCCATTAAATGATTTTGATTCTAGAAAAATATTTACAATTTGGAGCATAATTTTAAGGAGTCTTAAGAAGACATTAACATTTAGGAAATCTTGCTTAATTGATGTTATTTTGCCAATTTTGAATTGAAATTGTTTCATATCAGGCTTTTGATCTAGATTTATTTTGTATTCATAGATTCAATTAAAGACTCTTTATACTTTTAATAATCTAAACAAAACAATTCTTCTAGTTTTAATTCTGTTTATATGGATCAAATTAATGCAAATCAGAAATATTCGAATTTGCCCCCCTCTTTAAAATACTTCTAAGAAACTGAAATTGTAGGAATATGGTTAAAATATCATGAACATTGGAAGTATCTTAATTTTCACAAAAAGCCTCCAGTCCCCTTTACATAAATCTAAATTAAACTAAACATAGTCCACATTAACTACTGCTATGCTGAGAGGCTATGTTAACAAATTTATAATGATCGGTTAATTAATTTCAGAGTTTACCCCATGCAAACATATATTTAAGTACATATCTAACTTTATATATGTAAAGATGTTTAAGAATATTAAAATAATAATTCAATATTTAAATTTCTATAATGAATAACAAGAATTCTACGATCAGGTGAGGCACTTGCCACGAGAATGTCAAAATCTTGCACTACTTCGTCCATGAAGCGTCGGAAGGTACTAGCTGTGTTTCACAAACCGAAAGGCATAGTAAGAAATTCAAACGCTCAAATGGAGTTGTTACCACAGTTTTGAGTATTCCAGATTCACTGAAATTTGATGGTAAGCTTTAACCAAATCTAGTTTAGAGAAAATCTTACAACCGTGCAGAGACAAAGCAAAATCTTGTAAATGTGGGATTGGGTAACGATCAGGTACCATCATGGCATTGAGTCATCGATAGTCCCCAGTCGGACACCAATCATCGGAGCGCTTCGGGACCATATGCAAAGGGGAAGCCCATGGACTGGACGAAAGGCGTATAATACCCAGCTGCAGCATATGGTTGAACTCTGCCTTTGTCGCTTTTCGTTTCTCTGCAGATAAGTGACGAGGGTGTGAGAACACAAGGGCACCTGTGGACTCAATGTGATATTTTGTTGAGTGAGTTGGTTTGCTTACAACAAAATTCAAGTTCGTTAACTCCGGGTTGAAGTGTAGTAGGGTTTGGTATGGGTTATTGGTAGCGGCAATAAAGAATACAAGGCTGAGAGATTGGGGGTTTGATTTCAAACTTGCGATGGAAAGTTCCGTATTAGCATCTATCAGCCGTCGTCTTCACATGTCCACTAGAAGGTTATAGTGGTGCAGGAAATCCAAGCCCAGTAGACTAAGGTAGATGAGCTACTGTAATGACCCACGTAAAATCTCTACGTAATTCTAAGTTCAAAGAACGTGCTGTGCTTAGATCTCCAGACCTTAGTTTCCCTGGTTCAAAACGAACAGGGCTTTTTGCATCTGCATGCTGCTGCGCCAAAGTGACTGTGGTAAAAACACAGTCCTAGACTGTTTGAGTGGCGCCTGTGTGGGGATGGCGAATGATTATGGTACCGACGTCTGGGCGATTGTGATCTACTCTTGCTTAATTTTCTATCTTCTTTGAAAGGTCGCTTTATAGCATCAAGTATAGCCACATATGTGGCCTCTTAGCATGTGTCCCTAGCTGTGGCAGAATATGCAGACTTCAACTTGCATGTAGGAGTTAGATGCAGTAGTAGGCCTCGTTGTGAAATCCATCACTTTGTCTGCCAATGAAGCTACTACGTCAACAGAGCTTGTCTCCATCATAGGTGCCAGAATTGCTTTGACTTTCAGTGGCAGCTTCGAAAAGAAAAGCTGCTTTATGAGAGCACTATCAGCTGGGGCCTCTCCTGCCAGCTCTCTAAAAGCTCGTCGTGAACCAACGTTTGGAAACGTTTTTCCGTTGAGAGCAATGTTCATAGCAAAACCTCCCGCTTGATGCTATCATAAGTAGAATCAAGAGGGCTATCATCTTGATGCTATCATAAGTAGAATCAAGAGGGCTATCATCTTGATGCTATTATAAGTAGAATCAAGAGGGCTATCATCTTGATGCTATCATAAGTAGAATCAAGAGGGCTATTATCTTGATGCTATCATAAGTAGAATCAAGAGGGTTATCATCTTGATGCTATCATAAGTAGAATCAAGAGGGTTATCATCTTGATGCTATCATAAGTAGAATCAAGAGGGCTATCATCTTGATGCTATCATAAGTGGAATCAAGAGGGTTATCATCTTGATGCTATCATAAGTAGAATCAAGAGGGCTATCATCTTGATGCTATCATAAATAGAATCAAGAGGGCTATCATCTTGATGCTATCATAAGTAGAATCAAGAGGGCTATCATCTTGATGCTATCATAAGTAGAATCAAGAAGGCTATCATCTTGATGCTATCATAAGTAGAATCAAGAGGGCTATCACCTTGATGCTATCATAAGTAGAATCAAGGGGGCTATCATCTTGATGCATCGTAATAGAATCAAGAAGGCTATCATCTTGATGCTATCATAAGTAGAATCAAGAGGGCTATCATCTTGATGCTATTATAAGTAGAATCAAGAGGATTATCATCTTGATGCTATCATAAGTGGAATCAAGAGGACTATCATCTTGATGCTATCATAAGTGGAATCAAGAGGGCTATCATCTTGATGCTATCATAAGTGGAATCAAGAGGGCTATCATCTTGATGCTATCATAAGTGGAATCAAGAGGGCTATCATCTTGATGCTATCATAAGTGGAATCAAGAGGGCTATCATCTTGATGCTATCATAAGTAGAATCAAGAAGGCTATCATCTTGATGCTATCATAAGTAGAATCAAGAGGGCTATCATCTTGATGCTATCATAAGTAGAATCAAGAGGGCTATCATCTTGATGCTATCATAAGTAGAATCAAGAGGGCTATCATCTTGATGCTATCATAAGTAGAATCAAGAGGGCTATCATCTTGATGCTATCATAAGTAGAATCAAGAGGGCTATTATCTTGATGCTATCATAAGTAGAATCAAGAGGGTTATCATCTTGATGCTATCATAAGTAGAATCAAGAGGGCTATCATCTTGATGCTATCATAAGTGGAATCAAGAGGGTTATCATCTTGATGCTATCATAAGTGGAATCAAGAGGGCTATCATCTTGATGCTATCATAAGTAGAATCAAGAGGGCTATCATCTTGATGCTATCATAAATAGAATCAAGAGGGCTATCATCTTGATGCTATCATAAGTAGAATCAAGAGGGATATCATCTTGATGCTATCATAAGTAGAATCAAGAAGTCTATCATCTTGATGCTATCATAAGTAGAATCAAGAGGGCTATCATCTTGATGCTATCATAAATAGAATCAAGAGGGCTATCATCTAGATGCTATCATAAGTAGAATCAAGATGGCTATCATCTTGATGCTATCATAAGTAGAATCAAGAGGGTTATCATCTTGATGCTATCATAAGTGGAATCAAGAGGACTATCATCTTGATGCTATCATAAGTGGAATCAAGAGGGCTATCATCTTGATGCTATCATAAGTAGAATCAAGAAGGCTATCATCTTGATGCTATCATAAGTAGAATCAAGAAGGCTATCATCTTGATGCTATCATAAGTAGAATCAAGAGGGTATCGGTTATCAAATCCTTGACAACTGGCGTCAATGATACAAGGAATGCACTAAATAGTATGTGCAATTGTTGTTGCTCTGCAATGTTGTTTGCCGCAAAATACAACTAAAGTTGGGTTAACCAAACTCGAACGTTGCCAGCAAAAGCAGGTAATGTGCTACCCATCTTTTTTGTTTTATACTATGAAAACAGACCAAAAAATTCACGGATGAAAAAGGAGGAAAAGAAGGAAAAATCGTCAAAAAAACAAATTTCTATGAAAAGAAAATGAAAGGAAAAATATGTATTTGTTGAAAGCCAGAAAAGTTAATAAATATGTGTGAATGATTGTGTTTTTGTTTTGCTTTTGTTGTTATGTAAGGGGAAAAAAATCTTTGTAAAAAATGTTTTTTTTTTTTTTAAACGGGAAAAAAATAAATAGTATTTAAATGAATTGTTAAAGTTTTTAGTTGACGACTAATAAAATAACAAATTTTAAGCAAAATTCGGCTTTATTTATCAACTTCGTCTCGTTCTAGGGTGATACACTGATTCCAACGCTTCTCTAACAATTTGATGCCTTTTTTTTTGTAGAATGATTTGTCTTTGATACCTAAATACGCCTCAGTTTTATTCTAATATCACTTCTTCATTGGAGCCAAATCTCTTTCCTTATTTTGGAGCAATTCAAAGTGCTGTTTTGCCATTTTTGTGATCGACTTGTGACACGGTGCATTATTATCTTGATAAAAGAGCACTTTTTTGTTTAATTTGTGGCCATTTTTTGCACTTTCTTCCTTCAAACATACCAATAATGCTATATAGTATTTGCTTTTGATGGTTCTCCTTTTATTAAGCTAATCAATGAACATCTTGCAAATCTCAAAATACAAAGGCCAAAACCTTGGCTGCTGATGTTTGTGTCTTTGGTCACCTTTCACCTGCTGAATGGTGACCTATGTTTCATCCATTGTCACATATTGATGCAAAAATATCTTCTTTTTTGTGGCATTGAAACAGCGCTTTGAATCGTTGATGCGTTGTTTTTGATCGACTGAACAAACGTGGCACCCACTTTGAAGACAGCTTTCTTATTGACAAATGTTCATGCAAAATGGTGATACCTTCAATTCCTCTGCTATCTTATGCAACTTCAATGAATGATCAGCCAAAACGAGTTTGACTTTTTTTTAATGTTTTACAAGATAACTGCCAAATTTGGACGACCTGAATATTCAGCATCATTTGTGTCTGTATGAAATATCAAACGGGTTTAAAATACAAACAAATAGCACATGCAAGTTTGAAACTAACTTTTACAGCTTACAGTTACTTTTATTTGTTGTATATTTGTTTTTTTTAGCGTTTTTACTCTGCTGAGTCTCGTAAAAGATGCCCAATTTAGGGTATATGTTACGACGCTCAGCAGAGGCGCGAACGGGGTCCAAAAAAAGAACGAGAAAGAGTTTAAAAACATAAATTTGCAACAAGTAAAGTTGACTTATGTCTAGAATAGACATTTTTCTACTTACCTATGTAATTTGTTTGTATTTTTACGTAGTATAAATGGCTTTTTATTAGATGTTAAAAAAAAATTTCTGGTTTTTTAAAACATCTTGTTTCTCAAAGAAAAATAGCGGCCAGTCCCTCTATATTATTACGTAGAGCGGCCATTTTGAATTCTTCGAAAACCGTCTGTCGAACATAAATTTCTAATAAATAGCACTTCAAACAAATAGCACATGCAAGTTTGAAACTAACTTTTACAGCTTACAGTTACTTTTATTTGTTGTATATTTGTTTTTTTTAGCGTTTTTACTCTGCTGAGTCTCGTAAAAGATGCCCGAATAACGCAAGTTAAAAGTGTGGTGAAAGATAAAACAAAACAAACAAAAAAACAAAACAAAAGTAAATGTTTTATTATATACAGTTCAGATCTTTTTTGAAAAAAGTTGAATACTTATTTGATTTTTGGTAAAGACGAAATTGTTTTGTTTTTTTAAATTTTTTATCTTTAGAAATTTTGATTTACGAAATTCACTGGTTTTAAAGAGCATGAAACAAATATTTTTTATCTAAGATTTTCTTATCAGTCCTTCTTGATAATAGCACAATTATGTTGAATAATTTTTATTTTACGAGTTTTTAATTGTATTTTTTTTTGAATGGACATGATCTGAATTTTTAATTATTTTTTTGAATCACGCAATAACGACGAAATTTATTTTGGCCTTTTGGCTTACCTCCATGGCCTTGCTCGCGCCTCATACATCGCGCTTTTAAAACAATAAAAAGAAAACAATATCCAGTCTGTCTGCACGGCGCAGTAGGTTTTTAATTGATCGCATTTTAAACGGGGTTACTATAAAAATTGGTGCTTATGAACTGTAGATCCGAAAATATTTTTTTTAATATCTTCTAGTTGAGGAGAGTCAAATAAGGAGGAGAGAACTCTAAAAATGTAACTATTAGGTTTTATTACGTAAAAAACAAACACATAAACCAACAAACACAACATTTAAAAATTGCCGTAAAAGCGAATCACCTTGAATAGCAACATAAAAGAAGTTGTGAAGATACACGTTGTCGCTTAACACATGTCACTTGTTTGTTATTTTTAAAATTAACGGTACGTTTTATAATGAAAATGCACTTTTAGTTTTGAAAAATAACGCGTTGTCTTTAAACGAAAGTAGCGATCATATTATTTTTTGTTCAATTATACTATAGGGTCGGTTGGATTTTCTCGCCTATATCGCTTGGTATTCGTCCACATGGTCTCAAAATGGTACTTTAGGATTCTAAAGGTGAAAGGAATCCCTAAAACGACAGGTTTTCAGGGTGTTCACACGTAATCTAGAATCTCATTGAGAGGACGGAGGTTTTTAATCTACAATAATACCGAAGTTTGCTGTTAGCAGCGTTTATAAAAGTAAAAGAAGAAAGAATGTGGTAAAGAATGCAACTAAAACGATTACCTGAGATTTTGGTACATACTGGAATGGATAGTAACGCCGTTTTTGTCTGTGTGCACGTCTGGTGTGTAGACCCAGGTTCCACCGACCTGGGAACTCTGTTCGAAGCCGACCGCCCTGAAGAGATTGGGTCGCGCCGTTAGATGACGCAAAGCGCACAAGCCGGCAGCGCCTAAACCGATAACTGCAACACTCTTCATGGTTTTTGAAAGAGCAGAGTGATGATGAGAGAGGGCAGGAAATCTGACAATTTTGTGAGAAATGCTGATGTTTTATAGACTCAGGTTTCACGCACGTGAACACGTGCTGTGTGTGTGTGTGTGTGAGAGAGAGAGAGAGAGAGAGAGAGAGAGAGAGAGAGAGAGAGAGAGAGAGGGGGGCAACATAAAGCGTCTCTGTTTACTTATCCCCCTTTCCCACTGTAGCGACTGAGATGACAACAGTTTATAGTGAGGAAATCCAGACCCTCAAAAAGGGTGCACTCGGAATGGGTGAAAAATTTGCCGTGATCGGACCCGTCGGCATTTCTCGATAGGGGCGTTGCAGTTGACCGGAAATAAACCCATCTCGGTAATTCGGAAGAATAACCCAGACCTAATTTGTACGTTTAGCTTTTGTAAGTATGGATGTCCGAAAAGACAATAATCTCCGTAAAAATGTAAATACATAAATTTTGGACAAAAACGAATTTTCTTTTCTCAAAAATCGGGTAGCACTTTTCCCGGCCGCCAGCACCAAATGGCTCAAGTGACTCAATCGCAGTCATTTAAAAATAAAGAATAGTCTTCAATATTAAAGATAAGCATATAACCCCCCCCCCCCCCTGGCGGCCGGGAAACGTGCTGCCGTCAAAAATCCCATGACGTTAATTTTATTAACTTAAAAAAAAAAAATTAATAAATAAAAAAAAAAATCATATCTTTGGACACATACAAATTTACTTCAAGAAATATGTCTTTAATAAAAAAAATTCCATGACGTTAATTTTATTTAATTTTTTAAATAAAAATAAATATGCAAATAAAAGAATTGCATGATGTTATTGTTAACCTTATGTAATTTCTTTATTTTATATTACTTAAAAAAAGTGTAAACATAAAGTTTCTTTAATAAATCTATATGTTACGTAAACATAAGAAAAAATCCCAAGACTTTTTTTATTTATTTAATCTAATTTTTGATAATATTAATAAAAATATTGTATGTAAAAAATTCCATTATGTTAACTTTATCTCTAAAAAGGCATTGCCCCTGACCATGGCCACCGAGAGTTACTGTTAACTCTCGGTGGCCATGCCCTGACCCCGATTGTTACATTTGTACTGAGATTAGTGTCTTTTCGGACATCCATACTTACAACAGCTAAACGTACAAATTAGGTCTGGGTTATTCTTCCGAATTATCCCTATCCCCCCCCCCCCCGAAGGAGGAGGAGGAGGACGTAATGCATGAGAGGGTAACATTCTAGGAACGAATTGCCCTGTAACATGGTACGCTATTATATTGCATAAAGGAGGGAGAATCACCTCTGTTTACGTGGATTTTTTTATTTAATTAATCGCGTGTTCTGTTATTATTTTTTTTGTAGGGGGGGGGGGGTCGTAGCAATTGGTAATTATTGACAGTTTAGAAAAAAAAAGGATATTTCAAAAAGAGGGGGGGGGGGCAAGGAAATAGACAAATGAACAAGGGTGACATTAAGAAAAGGGAGCCAAATCAACATCCGACTCGAAGTCCCCAGTAAACTGGTTACGGTCAAAATTAGTTCCTAAAATAAGTAATCAAATAGGTGTTAAAGAAAATCAGGAAAAGTTTTTATTTTAAATATTCTTTTTACAAAAATAAGTATTCACATAAGTGGTTTGATGTTTTTTCGGAAAATATAATAAAATGTTTTTGATTTGGCGGGGGGGGGGGTTAATCAAATAGATGGTTTTATTTTCTTTCGGAAATATAATAAAATGTTTTGTTTTTTTTGCATTTTAAATATATTATTTTAGAAAAATAAGTAATAAAATATAGACATCAACGCCCTCCAACATAATGTGATAAAAAATTGTAGGCGATAAAATGGTAGTAATTCGACCAAGACCTCCAAAAATAGTATTTGACAAATACTATTTGTAAGTATGGATGTTCGAAAAGACAATAATCTCGGTAAAAAATCTAAATCTAGGCCAATAATTTTTTTAAAAAGTAATATGAAATAAATACATTACATAAAGTTAACATCATGGAATTCTTTTTACATAAATAAATAAAAAAAAGTCTTGGATTTTTTTCTTATGTTACTTTTACTGCGAACTTCGAATCGGACGTTCTTCTGGTTTGCCATTAAACAATATAAAAAAAAAATACGAGAAGAAAAAAAAAGAAGGAAAATAAAAACTGAAATATTCGGACACGGATCCTTCTCTAACGTAGATACCTAACCACTTGAAACTAGCCCCCATCCATCGTCCATATCTATTTCACTATCTGTGTTGGGGTTATATAATTGTGAGCGTAATAGTACAGACGCCCGCCCTGATAAGACTACTGTTGCAGTGGACAAGACGATATAATCAATTATCCCGCTCTCGAGATTTCTCGAGCTTAATGTACTTTTCTTTTATGACATTTTCATTTTATAATTTTTAAATATTCATTTAAAAAGCACCCAAAACGGTAAAATTTTAGATTAACAACAACAACATGAGATTCTACTTTTTTTTAGGGGATGAACACTTTGAAAAACTTGGTGGAAAGAAAAAAACAAAAAAGACAAAACAATTATTTTAGAGTTTCGTATATAAATTTAACGTAACCCCCCCCCCCCTCATTTCCGGCCATTTTAGATTTTGGAGCAATTAATCAAATTTTTTTTACCACTAACCCTAAATCTGAGTGGCAAGTCGTAAAACCACACGTAATCGTCTAAAAAGTAAGACACCCTAAAAAAAAGAGCACAGGATTTATTTCCCATAGCAAAATTATTCTTTGGTTAACAGGCTAAAATGCTGATCCCCCACTATGAATTTAAAAATAATAATTTTTTTTCTCTTTCTGCCAAGGTTTTCATGGTGTTCATACATAATCGCCTAAAAAAGTAGTTTAGATTTTTTGATGGAGAGGTTATGTGGTTAGTTGGTTAGGATGAAGAACGTAACTTGGTAGAGTGAGTTGTATCTGGCCGCATCTGACTGAAATGGAATATTGAACAAGAAAAGGGCTCACCATCTTCCATAAATAAGACCACATCTCCACAACTATATAGGTATCAACTTTTATTCAAGGGAAAACTGGAATACAACGAGAATTGTTCAGTAGGCTAGCTTTTGTTAATAAACGAATGATGTATACTGGGAGTTTCATTTTAGCCGGCCACTATTAGTGAAACGGCGAGCACAGGATAACATCCTATCAAAAGGCGATCAAAATGGGAACTGATTTGAATTGTCTTTTTAGCGCCAAGACATGTCTACGGATATATTAATCTTGCTTCTGCGCAGATGTATCATAACACCCATGCAGTTAAGAGTTCAGGCTCGAAGCTAAACCACGACTCAATCTAACTCATGATACTGTGCATACATTTAAACAAAATAGGTCCCTCATGTAACTGCTATATTACTCCCTGTTTAAGCTTTTAGCCGATAAAACCAAGAGAAACTTTATTGATGGTAGCAGCACATGAGAATACAATTGAATTAACATGATAAATGCAACAATAGAGGAAATAACTGTTCAGTTTGCTCAGAAATGTCTTTGTTATGTTGCAGTGTGCAAAATGTTCTTCTGCTGAAAGAGAAAAATCTTTTCTGTTTTTATACTTAAAAGAGAAAACAGTCTTTTGCTAAATAGTGAAAAAAAAATTTTTTCAATGAAAAGTGGAGAATGTTCTTTTGTAAAAAAATAGAAAAATGTTCATTTAAAATTTACACATGTAGGGGTAACATTTTAAAAAGGGATTAGTTATTTTTCGAAAAATGTAAATGTTCAGATATACAAAGTCTTACATAATATTTTTGGCCAATGAACATGTCTACCAGAACGTGTGGTGGTAATGTGAGTTAGAAGACATGATTTGGCTGTTTCTGGATGTTCCGTATCACTTTGTTCCCAAAATATCATTGTGGGTTGAACATGGGGTTCCTGCATATCGCTGTCTAAAAATGCTTGTTTTAGTCTGTCAATCGACACAGTCTCTTTGGTTCCTTGAAAATCTAGAGTAAAAAAAATTGCCATTACATTTGAGCACATGATATGGTACAGAATAAGGTGGTGTAAGTGGGGGTCTAACTGAGTCATTACTCATAAACACATGAGTCCATGATGCAATGTCCCTAGGGACAGCTGACTTGCTGCTTTTATAACGAGTGTTCATGGGTGACAAACTGTTGAAGTTAAGTTTGTTAACACAGTGTTCCAAATCGACAACAGGTTAATCTGAACGAGTGAACATATGACAATGTAATGCAAGTGGGATACCATATAGCAGTTCAGCTGGGGAATATGCCAAATCTTTTTTAATAGCAGAGCTACAGCCAAGGAGAACAATGGGCACGTACTCCATCCAACGTTGTGGATTAGGGGCTGCATGTAATGATGCTTTTAATTGTCGATGAAAGCGCTCGATCATTCTATTGGAAGCTGGGTGATAACTAGTTGTCCTAGTACGTTTACTACCCAAAATTTTGGATAATTCTTGGAATAGTCAGGATTCAAATTACCTGCCGTGATCAGTGGTAATTGTTGCCGAGGCACCATAACGTAAAATCCAGCCCGATATTAGGGAACAAGCTACAGTTTCAGCAGAAATATCGCTCAATAGGATGGCTTCAGACCATCGTGAAAAACAATCAATACAGGTCAGTAAGTAGAAGTAGCCTTGGTTGACCGGCTATGGTCAAACCAAGTCGATTTGTATGTGTTTGAATCTTGTATCGGGTGCTAAACGTTTCTTGTCGGGCTCGTACATGTCTGTGCATCTTTGACTTCTGACAGGATCTGGTTCAAGCAGTGATTTTGCGTCTCATATTTGGCCAGGAAAATCTGGCTGAAATGAATTTAACCTAGGCAGAGACTCCGTTTGAGTCAGTCCATGCAAGGAAGTAAAGACAGTCCTTGGATGATTCTCAGGAACTAGAGGGTGAGGTAAACTTGTAGATGTCTCGCATAAAATTTACTCATCCACTGTAGGGATGGGGATGTACTTGAATTTGCAATTAGCAAATTATGGATTTGTCAAATTCAGATCCTCAAAAGATGGCTGGTCCAAAGCCATTTGGCAGAAGTTAATATTCTCTGGGGAAGAAATAGCGCTGATGGGTAGATGAGATAGTGCATCTGCAGCAGTGTTCTGTGAACCAGATATATGGCGTATGCCGCTGGAGAACTGGGAAATGAAGTCCAAAAGCCTTGCTTCCTGAGGTGAATGTTTGTCCAGCTTAGCATGTGTGAATGGCAAATTCACGACCTTCCAATGCATGGTCAAAACATTTAATAGCTCAGTAAATAGCAAAGAGTTCACATCCAAAAGTACTGTTACAACATTCCGTAGGTGTCAATCGACAAGAAAAGCATTACAAAGGTTGAATCTGTTGCTGATGATGTTGCTGTAAAACTGTGCCAACAGCTGAACTAGATGCAACCACAATAGAAAATTCAGCATCAGATATGGGCTATGATAGTAAACATGTATCTGCAAGTTTTTTCTTCGCCTTGTGAAAGACTTTAAGTTGGCAGTCATCAAGTGAAATGGGTTCATATTTCTTCTTTCTGTTTTTTAATAGATCGGTTAAAGGAGTGAGTATATTCGCACAATGTGGGATGAACCATCTGTCCTAGTTTAATAGTCCGAGAAAATGTTGTAATTGATGACAAGAAGTTGGTGGACGTAGATCAAGCAGAGCTTTAACTTTTTCAGGAAGGAATGAAATACATTCCAAACTTATTATATGACCTAGGAAAAACGACTTGTGGCACCAAAGGAACATTTAACAGGGCATATCCTGACATGGTAACGCTGCAAATGCTCAAAAAGAATATGGAGATGTTTTAAATGTTAATTCGGTGAGGAATTAGCTATTAAGATGGCGTCTATATAGTTATATATGAAGTTTAGGTCATGGACTACCTCGTCCATAAAACGTTGAAAAGTGCTAGCTGCATTGCATAAGCCAAATGGCATAGTTAAAAATTCAAATGCACCGAAAGGAGTAGTAACAGCAATCTTAGGATTATGTAGATGAAGTGAAATCTTGAATATGGGGGATAGGGTAATGATCGGGAACAGTAAACGAGTTCAGTCAACTGAAATCTCTGGTAGAATGCCAGTCCCCAGAATGCTTCGAAACCATATGTAAAGGGGATGTCCAAGAGCTAGATGAGGGACGAATAATACCTAGCTGGAGCATGTGGTTGAACGGACGTTATACTAGCAGATATATTTAATGTTATCTTGTTATCAAATATGTTGAATATATCAAATATGTTAAGACTTGGGAAAGGTATGAATCCCCTTGTTCCAACCATTTATAGGTTAGATAGTTAAGCTGCTATTCTTCTAACAATTCGTTTTGCAAAAGTAAAACATTTGACTTTACATTTGTAGTGACGTGCAGAGAACCGAATGTTCACTTTATGACGTCCAAACAAAAAGTGTGCAAATGGATCCATGCATAACATCTGGTAAAACTAATAAATATAAAATGTTTATATTTTAAACCAGTCAAAAGCAAATACGAAGTTGTGTTCACAAACCGATGTGGATTTATCAAGACTATAAAAAGGTGGCGAAATCCAGAAATTAATCAGTAGGAATTTGACAGCCTGACACCAAACGCTCTTTTCGCTCAACACTTCCAGTTCCACCTACTCATCCCATCAGCTCTTGTGTCACCTTCAAAGAACTCTCATCATCACCACACATAACACCCACTTTTCATGTTCGCACCTACTCACCAACCCAGATTTCAAAGAAATATTTAAGTCTTAATTTTTCTACCTTTTCTACTCTTTTAATCACTCTCTAAAAATGAGCACTCTGCTGCCTGTTACATGACTATGATCTCTTTCTTTTCCTACAAACTCCTTTTCGATGTCTTCCTCTTGCTACAATTCCTTTCAATATGTAACACCTAAACATCCTAGGGAGATGGATATTTACCCATCCATTCGACACTCTTCCTCTGTAGACATTCTGTTATGCACACACACAATCTTCTCTTACACTTCTGAACAATTAACTGAACACCAAACGTGTCTAACAAACTCTCTTAATCCTTTTAAGCACATGTATAGCATCTCTGTCAGATCGCACATAAATAAATATTATTTTGTTAATGTTAAACATGCTTCATCTTTTCCATTCACCATACATGATTTTTTTTGGTCTTCAGAAGATTTTTTCCTTTTCCTGAACATATCAGGCATGTCTATTCAGTGTAATGATGTATGGAAGTAAAACCTTGCCAGTGAAGGTTGAGGACATGTGTTACATGGAGAAAAATGATATAAGAATGATATGATAGATATGTAATGTAAGTTTTAAAGACAGGCTTAGATCTAATGACCTCAGGGGAAGACTAAATCGGGACAGTATAGGAAAATGTATGCAGAACAGAAGACTTTGTTGGTTTGATTGCATTGAAAGAATGGAAGAGAATTATTGGGTTAGTATATGTAGAACAGTTGAGGCAGCAGGGTCAGTTGGACAGAGAAGGCCAAGGAAAACTTGGGAGGAAATGATAAAGATGGATTTGAGAGAAAGAGGGATAAATAAAGATCTGGCCAGAGATAGTTTAATTTGGAAGTACAGTTTTAAAACATGTAAAACAGATATAAAACCGATGATGATAATGATGACACATACATATTAGTCTATGAAGATCCATGAGAAGGCCACATTTGTTCACAAAATCAGCACATAATATGGCTTTCTCTACTTCTGCTATGATAAAGAAGTGAGTCTTAGAACCTGTCTTAAACCTACATTTAATGATAGGCACCTTCTCACCATAAGTTCGAATAAAAAGTATTTACAGCATGCAGAGCAAGTTTATGAGGGCCATTAATCTTTTCTATCTTTGTGGCAAGGATTATCAATGTTTGTATACCAATGTCCATGAGGACATTTATTTCAGTAATGCAGCCACACAAATAATAGCTGACAGATTTCTCTCTGCGTATGACAGCTTAATCTTTTCTCTGTGTCAACATGAACAAGCAAGAGAGCTTACAGGGGTATGTCTCATCTCTAAATTTCCTATGGCAGTTATCTATGGAGTCCCTGCTCCTCTCCTTTTAGCGGTGGTGGGAACAATAGCTATTTTGGGGACGTGTCTTACTAAGCCTATCTAGCTGTCTGGACAATTCGTCCATACTGGCTTATAGCTTCTGTTGACATTCTGTAAGCTTGGCCAGGGGATCTAGCTATGAGGTCTGGACACCAGATATTGAAGCAGTATGAGGTGTCACCAATTTGGCTATTTTAACTGTTATCCCTGCTAATTTCTCGGTAGTAGCACACCCACCCACAATTACTAAAACAGTCTGGTATACTGAAGCAGATGCCGGAAGAAAATATATGATTTCATCTTCCTTACTGTCAACAGTCAGGTTCTAAAGTCATCATAGAAATTAGAAAAGTTTATTTTCCTCTAAATTCTCTTCATAGATAAGTCGAGATAATTTCGATTGTCTGGAGGTAAATGTTCTCGAAATGACTAGTTTTGAATGCCATGTACGATTCTGCTGTGAGTAGAGAAATTATTATATCATTCATCAGGTTAATTTGGAGATTGCCGCATGGAATTCTTTAACGTAAAAGTAATTGTAGTAATGACTGCTCTGTTGTTGATGCTATATCAATCAGTATTGATGATGCATTGAAAATTCATTTGTCAAGCTCCATCTTTGTTTTTGATGACTTCAATGCTCATCATTCTGACTGGCTCCCTAACTCTAACCGCACAGATCTAGCTGGTGAAATCTGTCTTAACTTTTCTCTATCTCAAGACTTGTCCCAAATTGTAACCTTCCCCACACGTTTTCCTGATAATGATGTTCATCAACCATCCTTGCTTGATCTTTTTCTCACTTCTGTTCCTGACTCATGTTATATTTCTTCTTCTCCATTGGGTTCTTCTGATCATGCGGTTGTTGATGTTGAGGTTAATTTTTTGGTTAAGTCTTCTATTGATCGTTCCTTTCCATAGGAAGACGTTCAACTACAGGAAGGCTGATTGGGATGGGCTTCACAGCTTCCTATGTGATGTTTCATGGCATTCTATCTTTGGTATGTCTCCAAATGATGCTGTTAGAGACGTTACTGACTGGCTTCTGTTGGAATTGCCACCTTCATTCCTCATCATAAGTTTCAAACCAAACCTCATTCCCATTCATCGTTTTCATCTTTGTGCTTCTGTCATTGGCCATCGTAACCATTACTGTAATCAGTATCGTCAGGATGGTTCTAAGAATTCTAGACAATCCTAGAGAAGAGCTAACAATATCTGCAAGAGAGCAATCTCTGGGGCTAAGTCTAGCTACTTCCAAAGGATTTGTGACTCTATCTCCTCTCAAAGGGTTGGCTCTTGTGATTTTTGGAGAATCTACAATAGTGTTATTAATAGTGGCAAGTCTGCTATTCCTTCTCTTTTTAATGGTCTTCAGGTTATTTCATCTTCTAAGGATAAGGCTGATCTCTTTGCTCGCTTTTTTTGCTGACAATTCTTCTCTTTATGATTCTGGTGCTGTTCTTCCTGATTTTCCTTGAAAACTGATCAGTCTCTTGATTCTGTCATTATCACTCCAAATATGGTTGCTATGGTTCTTTCTTATCTTGACCAGTCTAAGGCGTCCAGTCCTGATTCAATTTCTGTTGTTGTTCTCAAGTGCTGTGCTCCTGAACTTTCTTCTATCCCCTTTAAATTATTCAATCTCTGTCTAAGTCTTGTTTCCCTTCTTGGTGGAAGGAGTCCTCTGTTGTCCCTATCTTTAAAAATGCTGGTGATCGGTCTGACCCAACTAAGTATCGTCTGGTTAGTCTCCTCTCCGTTACTAGCTAGGTTTTTGAGAGGTTGGTCAACGACAAGCTTGTTCATTTCCTGGAAAGTCTGGGCCTCTTTAGTGATGTTCAGTATGGCTTTCGTGGTGTTCGTTCAACTGCTGATCTTTTAACTATTGTAACTGAGCGGATCTGTCGGTTTATGGATAATTCAGGAGAGGGAAGAGCCATTGCACTTGACATTTCGAAGGTGTTTTACAGAGTGTGGCATTCTAATCTCCTAAACAAACTTCAGGGTTATGGTATTTGTGGTGAGGTTCTTGACATTATTAGGTCTTTTCTTTCTGATCGAAGCTTGCGAGTAACTTTGGATGGTGTCTCTTCATTCTCTTTTCCTATCAATGCTGGTATTCCTCTATTCTAGGCTCAACACTGTTTCTTCTCTATATAAATGATCTTCCAGAGAATATTGTTAAAATAATTAACATCTATGCTGATAATACCACTCTCTATTCTGTTGGTGCTTCTCGCTCATCTCCCTCTGATCAATCGAAATATACAGCTGATCTAGAAGTTGACTTGGGTTCAGTTCTGGATTGAGGTACGAAATGGCTTGTTTCATTTAATCCATTAAAGACTCAGCTCATGTCTTTCAATCGTAGGCGTGTTCCTTTTCTTCCTGAGATTCTCATGGATGGCTCTGTTCTTGAGAAGAAATCGACTCTGAAATTTCTTGGTTTTTCTCTCTCATCAAATCTTTCTTGGAGTTCATACATTAGATCACTTGCTCTTTCTGCTTCTTGTAATGTCGGTTCTCTCTATCGCTCCAAACATTTTCTCACAGCTGAGACTATTCTCTATCTTTACAAATCTATTATCAGATGGTGTATAGAGTACTGTTGTCATATTTGGACTGGTGAATCTCTGTCCCATTTGAGGGTTCTTTATAAGGTGCAGAAACGTATCTGTAATTTGATTGTCCCTACCTTTTCTTCTTCTCTGCACCCTCTCTCTCACAAACGTGATGTTGCTAGTCTCAGTCTTTTCTATAAATACTATTATGGCATGTGTTCTTCAGAATTATGTGATCTATTCCCCGCTTCTTTTGTTCCAGCTCGTTTGACTCGTTGGTCAAATGGTCTCCATCAATTCACTGTTTTGATACCTCATTGTAATGCAGCTTCCTATTTCAGTAGCTTCTTTCCAAGAACCGCCAGCTTGTGGAACTCTCTTCCTGCTGACTGTTTTCCTCCTACCTATAACCATGGTCATTTCAAGACTAAGGCCAATAGGCATCTCTTGTCTTTGCGATAATCATATTTGTTCTTGTTAGCTGCTTACATCAATTGACTTAATACCTGTCTGGAGCGATTTCCATATAAAAAAAATTCATCCTATTTGGAAATCTAGCTTTGAGCAAAATATAAGCAGGGTCCACCTTAAAATATCTTGGGAAAATATCATTAAGTTCCTCCACCTGTTACTCAAATCTTTCTCTGCCATAGTGAAAAAGTCATATTCTATGTGACTAAAAGAGAAGAGGAAGGCAAATTAAGATAACAACTGCCATCTACAACTGATGGATTAAGAGAAAAAAAGAGAGTGGTAAACAACTAAGTCACAGCGCAGCTGTTTGCCAAAGCGAAGTGGGGAAAGAAAGGTTAGGTGTTTGTGTATCCCTTCATGATTAACTGTAGACTTAAACAAAGGAGGGTGGCAGGTAAGACTGAATGGGCCACCATGCTAAGAAAAAGAGGAAGGGAGAAAAAAATGCTTGCTGTAAACTTCTACATAAATGTACGTTTTCAAACACGGAAACTGTCTGTTAAAGTCCAACAATATTCTTTCCGACATTTTGTGTGCTGCCCCCCCCCCCCCCCAATTTCTAACACTTAGCCACGTGCAAAGTTGTCACTTATAAAGTATGGTTATAATTGTGTAGCAATCACATATTTTGATATACTATTTTCTTTTGTTATAAAATGGTTTACTGGTGAGTGATTGGCCCACTGGCCAATCAGAGGTCTTGGTGTAAGAATATAGGAATAGGACTATTTCTTGCAACACCCATGCAAGTTGTTTTTTTTTTTTTCACACCTAGACAGTTGGAGATTATTCTAGCAAGGCGCATGTCATTGGTTTTCCCAACTCGCTAGCGACATGATTAAATCTACCAAGATGCATGGTGCCTTTTGTATAGATTGACTATTAACTGTTTTTAATTCCTTTTCAGCACAACCCAAAATAAAAGGTATTTCTATTAACCTTCAATATCGTCTGTTGTAGTCTACTTTATTAAACCATACAGTCAGACAGACCTTCTATCACAAACAACTTAAATTATAATGGAGAATGGATACTTTTTTTCCTCACCATTATAATTGTTATCCAATTTATTTTTCACATTCTTACAAGGGATCACCAGTATAAAATTGGAGTATTAGATATTCAACTTTATCGTTTTGGATGCACAAGTGTTGGAAATATAAATATTCGACTGTGCCGTGACAACCCTTCTTTCTGTATACTAATATCACATCAGAAAGGTTGTGGAATCCCTTACGACCCCCAAGCAGCAGCAGCGAACAATCACAAAAGCAGAAACAAGAAGCAGCAGCAGCAGGAGCTGGAAACTACAACACTCGTGGGGTTATAAACTATTATAGTAGATTCATCCCTAACTGCTCCGAAATCTTATCGAAATTAACAAACCTTTTAAAAACAAACAAACAAAAAAAAATATTTACTGACAAAACTGTAAAAGCTTTTGCAACAACCAAAGAAAAAATAACCGAATATACTAAACTGTCTTATATAGACAACGATCCATCAATGCAACTGTTCTTTTTTCTTCATTAGAGAACACAGCAGAAATATTGATACAGTGCCTGGGAAAACTTGGCCCATTTCACCCCTGTGGCCCACTTCACTGTGGGTTTTTTTTATTTTAATGCTTTAAAAAAATTATAAATGTAAACATTTCTTCGTTTTCTTTTGTATCTTTTATGGTTTTAAATTTTGTTTAAAATCCCTAATTTAAAATTTGTATGCCTTTAAATTAAAAATCTAATTAAAAGTTTTATTCATGGTTAATCTCAGTTTGATGGATGTTTTCTCATAGTAAAGTGAATTTATTTCAGTTCGAAAATTATTCATTAATACTTTTATGAATAATTGAGATACATAAAACAAAACTTTAATTCACTAAATAGCTTTTCTAAGACTATAATAACAACAACATTTTATTTGTATCTTGTATTATTTTAATTTTCGTTCAAACTTAAATTCACTAAAAGTCTTTTCTTTTGTATTTAGATAAGACTATAATAGAAATAAACATTTCATTTGTATCTTGTATTGTTGGTCCCCCGATTTATAAAATCGGGGGACTTATGTTTTGAGGCATGTACGTCCGTCCGTCCAGATTTTTCTCCGCAACCATCCATTGAATTTCTCTGAAATTTTGCATGAAGTTGTAACTTTAGTCAGGTTAGAAAGTGACATTCTCCGATTTTTGAAAAAACATCTGGTTAGCCCCCCCAGGGGGTCAAAAGGCCCCGAAATGGCAAAAAATGACATTTTTTGCCCCATAACATTTCCTCCATGCATTCAATTTCTCTGAAACTTGGCCAAAATGTGGAGGCAATTGTTCCTAATAGAAAATAAGTATCGCTGACCTTGGAAAAAATCTGGTTCGCGCCCCCGGGGGGGGGGGGGGTAAAAGCCCTCAAAATGGCAAAAAATGGCCCTTTTCTCCCATAACGTTTGATCCGTCCATTCAATTTTTCTGAAACTTGGCCAAAATATAGAGGCATTTGTTCTGGATATAAAATGAACATCCTTGACCTCAGAAAAATTCTGGTTCGCGCCCCCAGGGGGTCAAAGGGGAGTCAAAAATGCCCCAAATTGCCCAAATTTATTGCATTTTACACTCGCCACATCGAGTCACATACAGAGGGGACCACGCACGCACGGCTTGTTTTAAATTTTGTTTTAAATCCCTTATTTAAAGTTTGTATGACTTTTTATTAAAAATCTGATGTAAAGCTTTATTCATTGTTAATCTCAGTTTGGGGGATGTTTTCTTATACAAAAGTTGATTCGAAAATTATTCATTATTTAAAAAATCACACACACAAGAAATAGATAACTTTAAAAAATGTTACCATTTACATGGACGGCGCCACTTTTTCACTTGCCCCCCCCCCCCCTCACTTTACGGTCATCAATAATGAAGTTATATATGCATGTGTTTAACCCCCCCCCCCACACCCCCCACACTTTTTAGGAGAGCCCCCTCACTTTTATAACTGTCCCGCCGGTCCTGATTTAAAATGTCTGAAGAAAAACTAACTCTGTAGGACATGTGTCCAGACAAGCACTAGCAGCAGTTTGTAGTAGTAGTAGTAGTAGGATTATTGTTACAGCAGTAATAAACAGCAAATAGAAAGAAACGATTTCAATAATTTTATCTGGGATCAAGAGGTTTTAAATTAAACATTTGAATGTATCTAAAAATGAACTTCTTGTTGGTTCTATATGTTATTTATTTATTCTTAAATTTCTATTTTTGTAAAAATAATTACTTATGGAAATAAAGATAATGATTGCCCATATCTTTTAGTGGAAATTACCTCCCTTGAATCGATTTCCTGTGAGCAAATGGTTATCATAAAGGAACTGAGTTGTCTTTTTAATATATTAAAAATAATAATAATAGAAAATGATTGCTCTAAAAGATCACAATTGATAATATCAATGAAAAGCTGTGAAAATAAAAAGTATGTTTTACTTTGACAATTAATTTGAATGGAATGTTGTTACTCGTTATGCAAATGAGTAAGCTGGGAGACTGTGCGATGCTAGGTGAGGTATGATATGAAGAGAAGGAGATGAAAAAAAATCAAAATCATACTTTTAAGGATCATTTCTGAGACTTTTGTCCTATTTAGGTCGCCTTTAAGACATATCATTGATGATCGTTCCTCTCCCTTTTATTATAAGGTAGATGGAGGAGAAAAGTACCTTCTGAGTGGTGCCAGCCAATCCATCTTTAAAACAAAATACAGATTATCTTTCAAGAAGTGGCTTCTTTCAGATAATCTGTATTTTTTTTTCAAACGATGCAAATAATGATTCCTTAACATGTTTTTGAAATAGTTCTCTTTTCTTTCTATTACTTTTTAAATGATTTTTTATAAAATCTACACACAAAGCTGTTCAGCCGTTTTGCTCAAAATAATTTACGCATCTGCAAACTTTCTTCATTCCATTCATCATGTTTAATCCACTCATCATGTTCTCAATTATACAACTTTTTATTAAATATCTTTCTTTTCCTTCGAATTAGACTATAATAAGCTCAACATTATAATCATGTCTTCAATTGTTTTCATTTTCTTTCAAGTTCATATGTTTATATGTTATATTATAAAGTTTAAAACTCCAACAGGATAGTGAAACGATCAATATAGAAAGAGGTGGCAAAACAGACGCGATCATATCTGAGGCAATGGCTGAATCTTTAGAAAATGACCTCCAGGCTGTAGTGGATTGGGGCCATAAATGGTTGGTAACTTTTAATGCCGCAAAGACTAAGCTCCTTTCCTTCAACAACTACAAGAAGCTTCTCCAACCACCGATTGTCATGGAAAATAACACCCTACTTGAGAGTTCATCATAATTTTTCTTTTAAATGTGATGAAACATTACTCGTAAAGTTATTGAAATATCTAGCATACACCTAAGGTGCATTCTGTCAAAGTTTGCCACGTTCGGCTATATCATTAATACAACAACACAATCTCTTTCCTCTTAGAGATTGAAGAGTTCCACTTTCTATCAGAACTCAATCTTAATAGTCAACCCCGAATCAAAAAGATTACTCTTATCTTCAAATGGTCCAAGAGAGATAACTCATAATTCCCAACTTCACTACAACTACTAGTAACTACAAATAGTCAACATTTTTACTTTTACACAACTGAATATATTTTTATTTATTTTAAGACGAATTTACATAGCGAACTGATCTGGGCCACCAACTGAAATCCTTCACAAAAATGTTTAGACAAATGTTTTTGAAATATCAGATCTTCTACCAAACGAAATGATTACAAAAAATGATTATTCTATTTTTACTTTTATTAACCCACTACTGAAGTGTTTATATGCTGTAAAACAAACTAAACCAAACTCTCTGTTCAGACCAAGTGTGTTTGCTCTCTTTCACTTAAACCATAGGATTGTTATTTCTAATTAAATCATAGAATTGTTATGGGTTTTTTAAACTTAAAGCTGAAAGTAAATTCTATTTACGATATCAAAAGATAAAACACACAAGAAAATGAATAATGTTCAATTTTCTTATTTAAGTTGTTTTAAGTGTAAAAAATACTTAAATTTTCTTCAATCTTCGTTATTAAGTATTTATGTAATATTTAAAAGTAACGTTTCTTATTTAAATGTATAAAACTAATAAAATATATAAACGTTAGATAAGAATTATAAAATTGAAACCTATTTGTTTTAATTAACTATGTTATTTATATTGGTTAGGGGGGAGCTATTAATTTTCATTCAGCTCTATCGATTTGTTATCTTCCGGGAAGTAACCAATTTTAACCTTAAATACAGGAAGTGGGTTGCCTGAATGATTTTCATTGGCTGATGCAGAGCATATGTGTCACATAAAGTTTGGTTTTCTGTCAGGCAACTTAGTTTTTAATGTTTATTTTTCTTTTGATAAACGCTTGGGTTGCTGGTAGAGCATATCTGATGATTTGAAACTCCAAACCTGCATTGAAAATCCCTTTAACTGAAGGACATAACATTCATAACCACACATTGCTGATATATAAAATAATGTAAGAAA
This sequence comes from Sepiola atlantica, assembly GCA_963556195.1. Classification (NCBI taxonomy): domain Eukaryota; kingdom Metazoa; phylum Mollusca; class Cephalopoda; order Sepiida; family Sepiolidae; genus Sepiola; species Sepiola atlantica. The sequence continues at coordinate 45,598,714 of OY744524.1, forward strand.
TAACTTGCTTATTATTTTGTTTACTATATGCAATGACCACCGGTGCTGACGATCACCTAGGGGTACCAAAAATTAATTACAAACTTGAATGTAAGTAAAAATGTAGGCAAAACTGTGTATATAATGTAGTGGTGGTGGTGGTGGGGTGGGGGGGGAATCCGAACAGAATGTTAGAAAAGAGGAAGGGGCTCAAATGTAGGCGAGAGTAGGTAAAGACGGTCGTCATAAAAATAATTAGTTATTTGCATGAATGAAATAATAAAGCCACAAGATGAAAATAATATTATAAATAGTGTTATGAGAATTAAAAACAATAATAATACCTACATTAGCTTATCAAAACTTTTTTTTTGGGGGGGGGGGGGGGGCATTGTAAGGTTTACGTATGGCGCCCAGTTCTCTTGTATTGTTTCAGTAAATCCCAAGGATAAACGTTTTATAAAACTAGAATATATTTACTTGTATCAGTTCCGGCATATGGGGGACTCTTTTGTAAACAACTTTGTTAATTCTTTTAATCACGCAAAAACAAAGAATTCTCCAATTTTAATGAAATTTTAAACATTTATATATATATATATATATATATATATATATATATATATATATATATATATATATATATATATATATATATCAGCGAACTAGAAAGAGAAACAATTATGCAAGAAAGAAACCCTGAATTTTGATAATCGTTTATTTTAATGACTATGTTATGCTCATACATCCTTTTTCTAAGTTATATTATGTTTCACCGATGTAATTTTCAATGTGTTAGTATTCTTCATTAAGATGTTGTGGACTGCATATCCTCAGATTTATATCTGTGCAGTTATTCACTTTTTTTCACCTATTCTCTCAACATAAAATTGTAATTGTAACTTTTATATGTTTATAAACTAATTTCTATGTAACTTTTATATGTTTATTAACAAATTTCTATGTAAATTTTATATGTTTATAAACATATATTGCTATATTTAATACACTTCATTGTAGGTTAAACATTTAAGTACATTATAATTCATTAATGTACATTATCCATGAAATTTCCTCAAGTCTGATAAATTATGAATTATGCTTAATAATTTGCTCTATTTTTAACACAAAATAAATTTTATCTAGAAGATATTAAAAAATCTTTGTTAAAAGGTCAATTAAAAATATCGATTGACTGCATTATTTAAATAAAAGCTTGGAAAATTTTGAGGACATCCACCCATATAAGTAAATCTAACTTATATTTGTATTGTTGATGGCCGTTGCAGATGTATCACGTGTCGGAAATTTTTTATAACTTACTAAAAACTTCCAAATGATTTGATGTCCCATTTATGCATAGGTGCGTATAGATATACTTTTGTCATTCAACATGAATATGTATATCTGCAGATATTCGTATCGTACTGATTTGTGACATATAAATGCTCTCTGTGAGAGGCTCAAGAGGATGAAAATGTGATACACTTTGTGACTCATAGATAATGTTTATCGTCGTGTCACTTGTGTCACTTGTGTCACTTGTAACTTGGTCGAGGTAATCAGATAAGATTTGTCAAAGAGAGAAAAAAAGAGAGATAAAGTTTGATAATCAGCAGAGGTCTTTACAAACCCACTAACCCTGATTAAAAATAATTGCAAATCCTGTTGAATAACCAGTTTACCTTATTTTAATGTTAGGATAATTCATCTTATACTAGCTAAACTAGTATTCATTTGCAGTATTATGATTGCAAACATTAAATGCATCCCATAAACACAGTATTTCTACTCTCCTGCTCTCTGTTTTTTCCTGTTTTATTCCTCAATTTTAATCAGAAAAGACCTATAGTTCTGTCTGTCCATTAGTTTGTTAGTCTTCTGACTTTTTTCGAAATGAATTCATTAGTTTTGCACAAATTTTGCATAAAATTATATGACCATAAATGCAGAAAAATAATTTTTCTACAAAACTCTGGTTTGTTTTCGAGGAGGCTAAAATGCCCCAAGATGAGCAAATATTTTTTGTGAATATCTTAATTAATAATTGTTGAACACACAGCAAAAGTTAGGATTAATTATTTTTTGTTGTTTTTTTTACATGAAACAAGTACTGATGTCCCCAGGAATTAGTGGCATGCAGAAGGGAGGTGGCTGCAGGGCGGTGATTCTCGGCATCTAAATTAGAAGGCATTCGATCATATTCAAACTATTTCCCTTTCTCATAATATTATTAGTATTAGGACTTATACTTGAGTTTTTTGGGCATACAATCAAGGAGTTGACCCCGGCCATCACGAGGGCCTCACCAGAACTCTGCATGCCACTATCAGAAATATTCTGGTTTATATCCTAGGGGGATTTGAAAAAATGCTACCCCCTCCCTCCAAGTGGCAAAAATTACACATTTTCACAAATATATAAATGTACACACATTAGTTTGTCTCCCAAATTCAACAAAATCTGTGAACAATGGCCCCTTACACGATTCACTTAAAACTCTGGTTTGCCTCCAGTGTGCATTTTTTTTCAAACATTTGTGATGTTTGAAAAAAAAATGCAATTTTTTGCAAGTATTTAAAAATCTTCCCCAAATGAACCAAAAGTTGTCATCATTGTCATATTATTCAATTTGTGATTATCGCCTTACTTACTTTGGCAGTTAGTACGAGCTAACAAAGAAACAAGCTTTCTTTATTTTTAGTAATGTCACCACCTATCAAGGCTAAAAGCCACTCAAGATTAATGATTAGTGAGATGGAGTGATTGTAAGTTGATGAAGAATATTTCGAGAGGATTTAAAATGATAAATAGAATGAACAAAATTGGATTACTTATGAAGACGGTTTATGACAAGTATTTGTTGACATTGGATTTAAAGACAACCATGTTGATCCTGCAGGGAAGTAGTCCTGTGATAATGTGTTCTCCAGATGGGAAGTTCTTAGATAAAAAATCTGTTCATGGAAATTCTTATATTTCGATTTTAGGCATACAGAGAAATAAAGGACAGTTCTTTTTAGTGGTGGTAACAAAACAAGTTCTTGCTGTGAATGTCATACAAGGAGAGACTAGAGATTGGCGTTAAGTCAAGCACCTTCCATAGAAATAACCAGGGATTTATGGAGCCCTCCCGAAAGGAGCGTGTTCTTTTTTGCCAGAGCCAAGGAGAGGAGGGCTCATTTTTTATCACAATGGAGCGAGAGTGGCTGCATTTTTTTGCCAAAAGAGTGGATTTGCCGCTCATCTCTACCACTCCATTGACACTCCAAAATGAAAATATTGACCAAAAATAAATGTAATAAATTACAATAATTCAATTTTTTTTAATAGTTGCTTAAATAACAAAAAAAAATTATTTGCTTCTATTTATTCGCACTAATGTTTGACTCCCTATCAAAATTTATGACTTTCACCATTTTACGGAAATATATATGGCTGATTTAAACAGTTGCCAACAATCAGAAGTTTGATTTAAACCTCTAAGCCTTTACGGCACTCAAAAATATAAATAATACAAATATAAATTAGGTGATGCCCTCAGCTACACTGAGTGAAAGTTTCTAAATATAATCTTTGTATTAAATTTTATTAAATATTGATGATTGATAGGGAAAATTTAACTAATTTTTTACACATAATTTGGTTTAATTTCAAAGTTGACTGTCGAGTAAATTCTGCATAAGCCAAAAACAGTGCAACGTAAAAATGGCACCGGTAAAAATGGTAGAAGTGAATAAATATGAAGAATTGGCACAAAGCAAGAACAATTTGGTAATGGAAAATCGTTCGGAATCGGTGGGACAAGCCTTCTTCGTCTCTAGTTTTAAATAGGCTATAAACCTCCCCCTAATATTATATCATAAAGTCAATATTTTTTAAATAAGTATTTCAAGCAAATAAAATCAACTATTCTTAGTTTTGGGGGACTAGGGTTTCTCACCTTAAGTTTTAGATAGAGGTTGCCTCCCCTCCCCATATTTAAAAATAATTTGTTGTTGTTGTTTTCAAGCAAATGAAATCGATTTTTTTAAGAATTTTTTTTTGGCAGGAATGGGACGACTAGATTCCAGTCTCTATAGTTTTAAAAAGAGGCTAATCTCCCTCCTCATATTTAAAAATAAGTATACTTTTAACGTATTTTTTAATTTTGTTTGAAGAGGTCTTTACATACACGAGAAAAAACAAATGGGTGCTTGTTGCTTAACTGTTTTTTTTTTTTGGGGGGGGGGTAATTCTTGAGAAGGTGGAACAAAAAAATGACATCCTACCAGTAATCCTAAGTCTGTGTGTCCCCCCCCCCGACTTAGGATTAGTGATAGGTTAAGTCATTTTTTACAACTTTTCACAAAGAAAGCCCAACAGTTAAGCGACAAGCGACTATTTTCCCAGAAAAATTGAAATAAAAAACTTTAAAACAATTTCAACATGTATATAGATAATTAAATTCTATTGTTTAATTAAAATATATATCGAAACACATAGTTCAAATCACGTAATCGCCACAATATGACCGGAATTAATTTTCAGAAAAAATATACCACACCACATTATTTTCATGTTTGTTTTTTTATCATTTTCGTCTTTGCCATTTATTTATTTGTAACATTCCGGGTTTTTCTTAGAATTTTACAAAATTTCCATATTTTTACGGAAAACTTTTGCAGTTTGTCAACGAAGAAAGTTTTCTTATTTTTAATAAAGTTGCTTTGTTTTTCTGATTATTACTTTTGGTTGTTTTTTTTTTTCAGATTTTCGGTGATCCTTTTTTGTACAGAACTCTTATATCTATATACAAGGGAGATAAATTAACATTGCTGGGTTCTTCTTGTGAAGACTAAAGTTCCATAAAAAAATAAAAGTAAAACAAGTCATCATTGCAACAAATCTCTCATAATTTCCGAAGAGGCTCCCATCTTCGTCAGACAATCTGCAACACGTTCTCGGCCCCTGATCCATTCAGATTGGATCATCTTCTTTACCATCATTTTCTCCACTCTGGCCACATCAACTCCCAGACGCTTGACACTCACAAGATTTGATGACTTTAAAGTCTCTACCAGAGACGCATTGCCCGTTTTACAAAGAACTTCACGCAATCTAGGTAGACTGAATATGTCTTGAAGCATGGCGGCTTCACTAAGCGAAAAAGTCTCTGGGGCTAATGGACTTTTTGTTACACGGTCAAGTTTTTTTGATGACCAGCGTATAGGAGCCATTATGTTCATCTTGCCACAAACAAAAATGATAAAACCATCTTGTGAAGATCCATCCTCCAAACTAGAATAGGTGGCATCTGAATAACAAACAATATTCAGATCCGAAGGCTACATCTGGTCGAGTCTGGGTGGATACCTACATCATTTGACCTGTCAATCTCTTTAACTCTGTCTTTTCCTCTTGACTCAATTCATCATTTCCCCTTAACGATATACCTTTCTTTATGTCTATTGGAGATATAGCTGAAGCATATAGATTTTGATCTATAATAATCCCATTTTTTTCTTTGCTTAACATTCAATCCCAAAATTTAAATGTTCAACTTTCATGCTTTCCAATTTTGAATATCTTTTTCAATTCTGCGATCATATTTTTCTGAAATAGATCATTTCCACAGAATATGAAATCATCTGCATGTATTGCCAGAATACCTATTAAATCACCAGTGGCATCATGCCAAAGAAACAGTGCATGGTCATATGCACTCACCATAACTTTCAAGTGAGGTAACTCATGATTAACTCACTTGTACCATGAACAAGGTGCATCATTTAATACATAAATGCATCTTTTCAGCTTCCAAACCTGTGATTCTGGGCACACATGGTTGTCTAAGAAATACCTCTCTCTCCAGCATATTACCTGGCAGAAATGCTGAGATAAAATGAAGTCTCCACCTGCCACATCATAACCGAGGCTGTTAAAATTACGAGACAAATAGCCTCACGACTGCACGTTGAAGAATCTGTTTTTTAGGTTATGGGAATCTTCTCCATAACTGTAGTTTAGAATAGACAAACTCTCATTTTAACATTTAATAACAACTTTATTGAGTCGTTTTCGTTAGTAGGTAAAGTAAAAAGAAAAGAGGTTAGTATGTCAATAAGTATGGACGAAGGCAAAAATAAAGGAAAACCATAGATATAATTTCCCATGAGTAGGGAAGAGAGAATAGTTCATAATATGAAATGTTTGTACACCGGCAATGGTATCAGGAATTTCCCATGAGTAGGGAAGAGAGAATAGTTTATAATATGAAATGTTTGTACACCGGCAACAGTGTCAGGAATTTCCCATGAGTAGGGAAGAGAGAATAGTTCATAATATGAAATGTTTGTATACCAGCAACGGTGTCAAGATGCGTTCATGTGTGTATGTAAGTATGTGTGTGTGTTATATCAATTCCACGTGTATGAGACAGTAGCCATTTTGGATCCTTGTCTTCTTGTCGAAGGTGTAGTAGTCGTCTACATGTTGAGAGAGGTTGTTAGGTGTCTCGTACCTAAGAAGAAAAAGAGAGCGGCGTATTGCACTCAAGTGTTTATATAGTTATGCTGGCACTCCGAGATTCGCCTAAGAGAAGGCCACTGATTGATCAAGCCAAGGAAGAACTAGATTGCTTGAACCAATCAGCGGGTAGCTAAGAACTTATTGATATTTAAACAATATGGTGGCTGTGCGCCAGCTTGTAGCAAACTGCTACATAATCACGTGTAACAAGACGAGTCTTCATTATCTTTTTGTCATTCACAAATTTTTCTGTTATCACCCATTGTCCTATGTCAGGTACACATTCATATACTTCATGAATTTACATATTTTCCAATTCTCTTTTCTTTACATCACTCACATCTTCTATTTTTTCTTGTTCAAAAGTAAGCAAAACTGCATGTTCTTGATAACTTACTCCCTTTGTTACCTGAGGAAGTTCTCTCCATTGATCAACATTGATACGAAGAGGATTTTCATTCTCTGCTTCTGATTTTATATTTAGCCAATGGCTATATTTTCCCGTTGACTTCGATTGTGTGCTCATAAGTATTCCTTTTTTCAACTCATCGCTCCCTTTCAATTTATTTTCTACAACTTCGTTTCTACTTGGTTTTATGCTGTTATGTTTCACTTTCTTTCTATTGTTATTAGAATTGTTATTATATTGCCCTTCATCTTCCTCCTCAAACACTTTATTCATCTCATTTGAAGAATTTGTATTTTCTTCATTCTTTGGACTTCACAATTCCTTGTCTACCTTCATCAAGTGACATGGATGCATCTGAAAAATACTCCTCTATGTCTGATCAATACACATTGACCTTCTTTACCCAAAACTTTAGCAGGATCATGCCATCCTTTCTAGTTTTGTCTTCTATAGTAGACACGGTCACCTGTCACAAATCCTTCATCCACATAAGTCCTTACATTGGATCTCAAAGCTCTCCGAATTCTTTCGCTTGATTCATCTAATGTTTTTTTTTCCATTGCTTCAGCAATTATCAGATTGTGACGTTTCACAGTCCAATTTCTGAATGGACTTTCTGCAGCTTTCGTGCATATTTCATTATTCAGTTTTTCGTTCATGTGGCAATAGCTCATTATTAAACTCTCCTCCATTGTCACTTAAAAGCTCAAAAAAATATTTTGCAAATAATTTCTTTGCTCTTTTTGGTTTTAATCAATCTGGCAGCAGAGTACCTAGTGGATGTATCAATTACGTGCAGAATCCAGCATTGGTTATGTTGATGTTCCTTTAAATCTAAACATACAGTGCCATTAAACCTGATTCAGAAATGCCTAATCATGAAATGCCTTACTGCCTTTAACCAAAGCTATTAATTTCTCTTTAGATGCATGAGAAAACTGCCTGTGTAATTTCTCAGCCTTTCTCCTTTTTTCCACTCCAGAACATCCTTTTAATGTAATGTAACCCCCAAAAGCATATTACTTAGTGGAAGACTATATGTCCAGAAATCGTGATTTGCAATTCAATATATCTGCCAAAAATGTGACAGCTGTCATTTTTAAATTTAGTAGTATTCCTGCAGTTTTCATTGATTAAATAACAGGGGTAAATCATTTATCAATGTTCGATAACATAAATCAACATTAAACAAAGTAAAGTTCACCTGGTCTGAATCCACGACAGTATTGATATTGTTTCTAGAATTGAAACTTGTACAATCTCGGACAAAATGCTATGTCGAATTACATTTAAAACAATGCAGTATCTTACCTTGTCTGTCCGTAAGATTGATTTTATATCCCTATAAGGGAATACAAAATAGTCCAAGTAATATGTTTCTTGATACTTCTGTATCTATTGTAATTTACTGTTTCAACTTCTTCTTTGCTAACAGGGACGGTTTTATATTCTTTTATCAGAAAACACTTTTTTCAATGTTGCATAGGTCAAACTACTTTTTCATTTTCCTCCGATACATTTGCTGCATTCAGAATAAAAAATGCCTGGACTTCTTCTGGAAGAGTATTTCAAATTTCCATAATTTTTTAGACAAAATTAATATCGTACCAAAAATTAATTTATATTAACTCTTTTGTAGGAATAACATCCCTTAAATGAAATATATGCCATCGTGTTTTCACTCTGTAAGTAAATTTCGTCTAATTTGCCTATAATTATATTCAATCCATTTGATTAATGGATATTGGTGGACCGATATCCGTTATTGCCAAATGTCGAACACATTCTCTTATATATTCTTGTAGTAACAAAAATACTGCAGGGGCCTATTTCTCTTTAGATAAATCTATAAATATAGACCATATGCCTATATCTTGCTTCTATTTAACATATGAATCTTCATTTAGCAAAATAGGTGGGTGTTTTGTAGAAGAAGTCATCTTTCTTTTAAATGTGTTTCAACGGTTGCTGAACAAGATAATTTCTCAGCACCCAAAAGAAGACAGTTTTTGCTACCAATGTAGTTTACTTGTTACATAGATCCAGTCATGGGCACACGCCAAGGCGATCCATAATACAGGCCTACCAAGCATGTGCGACTCTTGTCTGACTGGGGCGAGTTTTTTTGCCGTTATTCAGTCAATTCTGACACGACTGGATATCGGATACAATTGAATTGAATCTTTTTAAACATATTTTTTAAAACGTTTTATCATCGAAATTCTGCTATTTAAACATATTGAAGTAAGTAAAAATGTTAATTTATGTAAATTTGCGATATTTATCTTTGGTGTTTTTTTTTGTGAAAGGTGCATGAACTTTTAAGAAAATTTGTCACAAAAAATTGTAATAACGAATATCTTTATTAGAAAAACAAAAAATTGTTTGTAATAAGGAATATCTTTATTAGAAAAAAAAAATTGTTTGTAATAACGAATGTCTTTATTAGAAAAATAATTTGTTTTGTTAAAAAAGTGTACTTTGTAATAACTTATATTGGCTCAATTCTAGAATTATGAACCGTCGGATTTTGTTTGATATTTGCTTAAATGTTGAATAAAATTGATCGTTGATTTAAACGACACTTTTTGTTCAAGCATTACATTCGAATTTATTTTAGAATCCGACATAAAATTCAAATTGCATGTTAAATTTAAAAAGAAAATTGGTGTATTTTTAACTGAAGTCAACAGGACAAAAAAGGGTTAAAAAAAAACAAAACAAACAAATGTGCAACAATAAAAGGTTACCAAAGGAAAATTAAGTAACTCTTCTACATACCTGTAAAAGTTTATTTGTGTTTTAACTTATTTTAAAGTTTTTTGTTTGTTAAAAACAAACATAGTGTCGACTCTGTTCAGTTAGAACGGAAAAAAAAGATGGCGCAGATAAGCCCTTCACGAGCAACCCTGATAATCGCTCAAAAATCGAAAAGTAAACAGAATACTGGTAGAAACACATCCAATAAATGTCATCAATTGTACGAAAATGTAATGTTCTATCAGTATTTTGCTTAATTTTCGATTTTTAAGCGATTATCAAGGATTCTTGTGGAGGGCTTCTGGACAACACCTTTTTTTTCCGTTCTAACTGAACAGTCGACACTGTTTTTAACAAAAAAATGCTTTAAAATAAGTTAAAACACAAATAAGGTAGGTAGAATAGTAATTTATTTTGCCTTTGGTAACATTTATTTGTTGCACATTTGTTTCTTTATCCCTATTTTGTTGTTGACTTCGGTTGTTGACTCGAAAATTGCAGCATTTTCGTTATTAAAGAAATATCAACTTCTTGATTTTTTTACTTTTAAATTAAAACTGTTTTTTTTTGTGTACAAAGAATGTTCATTGTCCAAAATTTGTTTTTGTGTGTGATAAAGTTTTAAAACATTTGTTATATCTACATATTTTGCCCCATAAAGCGTGAAAGGGGGAGCAGGGAACTTGTCGGTACATGTTCCCCTACTAATACAGAAGACGGTGGGGGCGGCGAAGTTGGTCAAAAACTGTGTCGACAGGATGTTCGCGTGGGCGAAAGACTCAACCAATTAGGGGAGGGAATCCTGTTGTCAAATAGAGGGCGGGAAAATCGAGAAGGGTAAGAAAGGAAAAAAAGAAAAAAACACGTGGAGTCGATCCGGACCGGCACGAAGAACGGAGGCCTAGACGAAATTCGACTGCTCACCCAGCAGTCAGATTTCAGAAAAAAAATTATCCCCGCACACAAAAGCAAGGAGAAGATCTCGAACCGACATTAAAAGCGGACACCTAAGAAAATCCCCTCAACAAAATTTGATTACGACCGATCAGTAAATCAAATAGCCTCTCCAGCGTCGAGATTATGTATATCTCCAGGCCCTAAAGAAAATAACAGCTCGTTAACCGTGAACCATAGGATCCAAAATTCTATAAAATATCCTTCTCTTTCCTTTTGGCTAAGATCAAAGTGTAGTATCTGTTCCGATGGATACTGCATGCCTGTCCTGTGCAGTTCTAGGAGGTCCACCCTCCCAGGCTTCGCCTCCCCTCTTTGGGGAGGAGTAAGTTTATTGCTTACTGTCTGAGGCGCCCCTACCGGGGAATGCCGACGGGGCTGCCCAGGCAATTTTTAAATGGCCAGAGTGCTCACCTCTCGAGCGCTGGCTTTTAACCCCACTTACTCGACCCAAGCTGTGGTCACATCTTACTTGTGGGAGTAAGATAAAACTGGCCTTGTGCCTAACTCCGGGAGGAGTAAATAAATATCCTTCTCTGTCGGCCTTTTGGCTAAGATCAAAGTGTAGTATCTGTTCCGATGGATACTGCACGCCTGTCCTGTGCAGTTCTAGGAGGTCCACCCTCCCAGGCTTCGCCTCCCCTCTTTGGGGGAGGAGTAAGTTTATTGCTTACTGTCTGAGGCGCCCCTACCGGGGAATGCCGACGGGGCTGCCCAGGCAATTTTTAAATGGCCAGAGTGCTCACCTCTCGAGCGCTGGCTTTTAACCCCACTTGCTCGACCCGATCTTGGGTCACATCTTACTTGTGGGAGTAAGATAAAACTGGCCTTGTGCCTAACTCCGCGAGGAGTAAATAAATATCCTTCTCTCCGTCTGGCACACGCTAGGAAGTAAGTGTAGTATCTGTTCCGATGTATACTGCACCCCTATAGACGGGTGTCGTCTTGTCCTTCGGGACTTGATTCCACCTGTCTGTGGGTTTGTCCTGTGCAGTTCTAGGAGGTCCACCCTCCCAGGCTTCGCCTCCCCTCTTTGGGGAGGAGTAAGTTTATTGCTTACTGCTTGAGGCGCCCCTACCGGGGAATGCCGACGGGGCTGCCCAGGCAATTTTTAAATGGCCAGAGTGCTCACCTCTCAAGCGCTGGCTTTTAACCCCACTTACTCGACCCAAGCTGTGGTCACATCTTACTTGTGGGAGTAAGATAAAACTGGCCTTGTGCCTAACTCCTGCAGAGGAGTAAATAAATATCCTTCTCTCCGTCGTCAACAAAACAAAAGAAAAAGGTATGTGTTTACAAATCAGGACAAATCAAAAAACAACAACAAACAAAAAAGAATCGTATATTTAATTGTCCTAAATCAACTTTCGTTTTGTTTGTGTTCTGTTTTCTCGTTTGTTTTCCTCGAGTTCAGAAGAAGAAAAAAAAAGGGGAAAATACTTTCCTATTTTATTTCCATAGCGGCTAGAAGCCTTTTTAATTGATATAATTGAACTCGTTACGGTCTCTTCACAAAAGAGCATCGTACTCGCGTGAAATATAAGTTTAACAACTATAACATTTGGTTTCGACACATATAGCTTTGGTGTCAGGAAAAGGAACTTTCCTATTTTAATTTTCAATAAGGCTATAAGCCTTCATATTTGCTATAATGAACTTTTATTTCGGATCGACTTTCTCTGAATAAATACAAACCAGCCTCTTTTTTAAAATAAATAAATACTTGTTATGTACTGTTAATTTTGTTTTGGTTCTTTATATATATGTTTATGATTTGTGATAGGATGTGTATTCATTTATGAAGTACGGGCTGATTTCCTTTCATCGGGTTTTCGGCCTGTGCACATTTTACATACGTGGCTGAACTACGTGTCGGTACGTTCAGAGTCTCACTACCACAGTTATAACACATTCAAAATATTTTCCTCTAAGAAATAAATAACACTTTAAAAAGTAAATTATAAATATGTCAGTAAGTGTTAAAAAAAGTTATTAAAAAACAAACAAAAAAACGGAATGTAATTCTTTAAACTGCGAACATAATAATGAAAAAGACAATTTATTATCACAAAGTAAATCCAGTACATTTACTTTAATTATTTAACAACTGCCCCTTCAAATATACGGCAAAACTTTATTTATAGGACTGGATTTTCTTGCTCATGTTTGAAAAGTTTGTATACAATTGAGTGTTGCTCTTAAATTTTATTACTTGTCATGAAATAAAATTCTAATTTATTTTTTAAAGTGTTGAGTATCGAACTTTAAGTCAATGTTTTAATCGCTGGCGGCCATTACTTTTTTGTGATTTTCTTTTGTCAAAATATTTTTGACATTACACTAAAAAAAGGACTTTTGATGCAAAAATAAAATTGAAATATTATTTTTACACAAAGACACTGGTTTTAACGATTAAAATTCAGGTTTCATTTTTTGAGCATATAAATTAATTATAATAGTTTCAGGGTTTCTTGTAAATTGATTAAACAAAATTCTGAAATGTTTTTTTATAGAACCAGTACTAAAAGATTTGAAATTATCTTAAAATATCATTTATAAAATAAAAATGTTTATACAATTTTCATAACATAATCAGTATTGATAATGCATAATTTTTCAAGCAGTCATTATATATGTTTTACATTTCCTCCCTTTTTACATATATTTTATTGATTTTACGTTGTTGTTAATGTAAGTTGATTTTATTAGTAAGACTGTGTTTAATATGTATTATCGTATCGTGAAGAAATAAGTATTTTCTTCATCTTCTGTAAAAACAAATTGTATATGTAACAAACTTCACAAATTTTGTAAAAATTATCAAAATTATTTATCTTTATTCATAAAGTATTTGACTTTCTAAAATGTCGAATTTGCTTTCTGTTTGTATTATGTCATTATATTTTCTGTGATCAATTAGTCAATATAAACAAATTGACTCATGATTTTTGAAATATCAAAAATGTGTCTAATTTATTGTGAATACAGTGATTTTTTTGTGAATTTAGTTTTTATATTTTTGTAATTTTTACATCTGATTTGATGGAAATAAATCGATTATTGTAAGCGGCTTCCTAATAATGTGTATAGTTGCTAATTACTGGACATTACTAAAAAATTTCTTACTAAAACTTCTCAGTAATTATTATTTAGTAGTAATTTTGGTTTTCACATGTTCACCCCCAATCGTGGACCCCAGTCGCACGTTTGCCAGGCCTGTATTATGGATCGCCTTGGCACACGCCCAACAACATTGTATTGGATATGTGTGTGTTCGTTTTGACCACACGTTGAGAATAGAGCATGGTGTCATCAGCAAATATAGTAATCTCGGAAACAATTCAATTAGGGAGGTCGTTTATGAAAATCAGGAATAAGGGCTTAAGAATCGACCCCTGGGGGCACACCCGTATTTATATAATGTCGTACGGCTATCGAGGACAATCTAGATCTTTCTTTTGGCTAAGAAGGATCTGATTATATTAAATATTAGTCCAGTAATACCACACAAACTAATTTTCCTGATAAAACCTTCATGTTAGACCCTGTCAAAGGCTGTTGATATATCAAGTGCTACCACCCTAGCTTCACCTGCCTTGTCCAGTGTATGGTGTATGTATTCAGAGATGACCGTGAGGATATCCGCAGTAGAACGTGCTTGCCTAAATCCATAGCATTTATCCTCTAAAATTAAAAAAGAGAAGCCTCCTACTTCAGGCTGTAAACCGTTCTCTTATACCCAGATTTGATCAAGTTGCACGACCTTTGGACTTGCAGCTATGCATCTTGAATCTTTATAATTGCAGATGTTCCCATCTGCATCCTACGTGCCGATTTTACTTGATAGTGGACATGCATAGATGCAAACTGATAGATATCTAGTATAAAAGCTTCTGAGTTGCTTACTAGTTCTGTTTTTTTTTGTATCTTCCGCTAAAGACGCTTATCATTATTATTAGGTTCTTTTCCAGATCTAACAAATTTAAATTTTGAAAGAAACAAGCCTGCTCATTCTACTGTGCATTTTATTGAAACTACTTCTGCCCCTGTTTTTTTACGTTCTTGCTGCCTCTCCCTGAAAGGCAGCTCGGCATGAATTTAATCACATGCTCCAGTTAGATATTATTCTTCCTTCATCTAGCCCTTGGGCATCCCCTTTGCATATGGTTCTGAATCATTCTGGAGGTTGGCATCCTACCAGAGATTTTCGTTGGCTGAAAACAGCTACTCTTCCCGATTGTTACCCCGTCCAAGATATTCAAGATTTTTCTTCATCTTTGTACGGTTGTAAAATTTTTTCAAAATTAGATCTTGTGAAGGCTTACCACCAAATACCGGTTAATCCTGCAGATATTTCTAAGACTGCTATTACTACTCCTTTCGAATTCGGAACGTTTGAATTTTTAAATATGCCATTCGGCTTACATAATGCGGCTAGTAGTTTTCGGCATTTTATGGATGAAGTAGTCTGTGAGTTAGACATCGTATACAACTATATGCACAACATCTTGATAGCTAGGTCCTCACCAGACGAACATTTAAAACATCTCCATCTTCTTTTTGAACGTTTACAGCATTACCATGTCAGGATAAATCCTGTTAAATGTATCTTTGGTGCCACAATTCTTGTATTTCTGGGCTATATCATAAGCTCAGAAGGTATTTCACTCCTTCCTGAAAAGGTGAAAGCGCTACTTGATTTGAGTCCACAAACTTCTCTAAATCAGTTACACCATTTTTTTTGGACGGTTCATCCCGCGCTGTGCGAATATACTTGCTCCTTTAACTGATCTATTGAAGAATAGGAAGAAAAAGATGAACCCATTTCACTTGATGATTACAAGCTGAAAGGCTTTCAGGAAACGAGGGGGAAAAAAGCTTGTAAATACATCTTTACTATCACATCCCATACCTGATGCTGGATATTCAATTGTTGTGGATGCATCTAGTTCTGCAGTTGGCACATTGTTACAGCAACATCATCATCAGCAGATTCAACCTTTGTCCTACTTTTCTCATCAATTGACACATATGGAAATCTGTTATAGTACTTTTGGATATGAACTCTAGGCTATTTATTTAGCTATTAAACATTTTCGCCTCAGATTGGAAGGTCAGGAATTTGTCATTTACTTCTGTTCGCACTACGTGCTAACCCGGACAAATATTCCCCGGGAAGCAAGGCATTTGGACTTCATTTCCCAGTTCTTCAGTGACACATGGCATATATTCGGTTCACAAAACACTGCTGCAAGTGCACTATCTCGTTTACCCATCAGCGCTATTTCTTTACCAGAAGATATTAACCTCCTTCATATGGCTTTGAACTATGCATCTTTGAACTATGCATCTTAAATCTGTCAGCTCCAGAATTTGCTACTTTCAAATTCCAGTACATCGACATCCCTATAGTGAATGAGCAAATTTTATGCGAGACCTCTCTGAATTTACCTCACACTTTAGTTCCTGCAGAACTGTCTTTTCTTCCTTGCATGGACTGGTGCACATCGGAGTTTCTGCCACAGTGAAACTTATTTCAGTCAGAGTCTTCTGGTCAAATATGAGACACTAAATAACTGCTTAGACCCGTTCCTGTCTACTCTGCCAAAAATCTAAGGTGCAGATATGTACGAGCCCCACTCGGAAGTTTCAGCACCCTTGATGCAAGATTCAACCACATACACATTGACTTGGTGTGACCCTGGCTACTACTACTTACTGACCTGTATTGATTGTTTTTCGTGATGGCCTGAAGCCCACTGAGCGATATTTCTGCTGAAACTGTAGCGTGTACCCAAATATTGGGCTGGATATGGTGTCCCGGCAACAATTACCACTGATCAAATCTTGCCTATTCCAAAATCTATCTAAAATACTGGTTATTAAGCATACTAGGACTACTAGTTATCACTCAGCTTCCAATGGATTGATCGAGCACTTTCATCGAAATTAAAAGCCTCATTACGTGCAGCCTCTGATCCTCAATGTTGGATGAAGTATGTGCCCATTGTTCTCCTAGGATGTTGTGCTGCTCTTAAAGAAGATTTGGGATACTCCCCAGCTGAACTGCTGTACGGAACCTCACTTACATTACCTGGTCATATGTTCGTCCAATCTATGTTAACAGATTCAGATGTTACATCAACAGTTTACCGCCCATGAATACTTGGCATCAAAGTATCAAATCAGCTGTCCCTCGGGACATTGCATCATGGACCCATGTTTTTATAAGGGATGACTTTGTTAAAGCCCCACTCAGACCACTTTATTCCGGTCCATCACGTAATGACAAGTTTTTACTCTGGACATTGGAGGAACCAAATAAACTGTGTCGGTTGACAGACTGAAACAAACATTTTTGGACAACAACACCCAGGAAACTCATTCCACCCACACTCATATTTCCTGAACAAAGTGAGGCTGAACCTCCAGAGACAGCCAAATCATGTCTTCCAACTCACATTAACGCCACTGTTCATTGGCTAAAATAAATGATGCAAGACTTTGTATATCTGAACAGTCGCATATTTAAAAAAAAAATCCTTTGAGATTGCTACCTCTACTTGCTTAAGTTTTAAAAGAACATTTTTCACTTTTCAACTAAGATCATTTTTCACTTTTCAGCAAATAACATTTTTCTCTTTTCAACTAAGAACAATCATTTCAGATCGAAATGAACAATTGTTTATCGTTTCTTTCATTTTGCATGTCATTTTTTTATGGAAATCGCTCCAGACAAGGCATGAAGCCACTTGACATATGGAGCTAACAAGAACAAAAGATGATTATCGCAAAGACAAGAGATGCCTATTGGCTTTAGTCTTGAAAATACTAAAGCTATTGGTAGGAGGAAAATAGCAGGAAAAGAGTTCCACAAGCCTGCAGCTCTTGGAAAGAAGCTACTGGAATAGAAAGCTGTATTACAATAAGTTATTAAAACAGCAAATTGATGGATGACACTGGACCAACGAGTCAAACGAGCTGGAACAAAAGAAGCGGTAAATAGATCACATAATTCTGAAGAACACATGCCATAATAGTATTTATAGAACAGACTGAGACTAGCAGCCTCACGTCTGTGAGAGAGAGGGTGCAGAGAAGAAGAAAGGGTTGGACCAACCAAATTACAAATAGGTTTCTGCACCTTATAAAGAACCCTCAAATGGGACAGAGATTCACCAGCCGAAATATGACAACAGTACTCCATACATGGTCTGATAGTAGATTTGTAGAGATAGAGAATAGCCTCAGGTGTGAGAAAATGTTTGGAGAGATAGAGAGAACCGACTTCACGAGAAGCAGAAAGATCACTTTTATGAACGAGAAAGACCAAGAAGTTTTAGAGTCGATTTCTCCTCAAGAGCAGAGTTAGTGATCTCCCTCCTCGGTCTTGCCATCCTCCTTGACCCTTCATGCCTATTTTGTGAGGTATCAGCCGAGGATGGTGCAATCACGGGGGGGGGGCAGTCAGTTTATGAAGTTTCTTTGCAGTTTCTGTTCCCTGGGTTCATGTGGTAGTGTTCTTCCTGTGGTTTTGTTTTTTACTGTTGTAACATCCATGTGACTGGTTACCATTCGTAGCTTATGCGGGTTGGTTTCCACATTCGAGGATTTTCCTTAAGATTGCAGTTGTTTTTATCATTGCTGTCCTTTGTATGGTCTCAGTGATCCCTTCGATTCCAATTTCTCCCAGTCGTTTTCCAGTTTTTTGAGGACTGTTCCTAGTGCTCCTACGATTATTGGTATTATATTGACTTTATTCATGCTCCATATCCCTCTCAATACTCTGACAAGTTCTGTGTATTTGCTTCTTTTTTCCCATCTTTTTGATCTTCACTCTGTGGTCAACTGGAACGGCAAAATCTATGACTTGGCAAGATTTTTCCTTTTTATTATTATTATTATCTGTGTAATACTACGCTAAGGCATTTCGTGTTCATACATATGTTATTGTAACGTTTCCTTTAATTAAACTTATAAAACTGTGCCCTATTTACGTTGTTTATTTAGTTCTTACTTCTGTTCTTTCTTTTTTTACTCTTAATCGACAAGTGTTGCGTGAGTCCTTAATCTAAGCCTGCACATGCGTCTTTTCCTTCCTTTTTTCCTCTTCGCGATCGAATGTGGGTTGCGCTGCGCGATGCTCTTCCTCTTTCTCTCCATCGTGTCATCTAGTTTTCTTCGTCCTTTCTTTCTTTTACC
Source organism: Sepiola atlantica (assembly GCA_963556195.1). Classification (NCBI taxonomy): domain Eukaryota; kingdom Metazoa; phylum Mollusca; class Cephalopoda; order Sepiida; family Sepiolidae; genus Sepiola; species Sepiola atlantica. The sequence continues at coordinate 45,617,528 of OY744524.1, forward strand.
CTGGTATCTGCAATTTCTCTGTTGTCTCTTTCTTCCTCACAGCCGTGTTGAGTTGTCGTCTAGCTGTCAGGATCCGTTGTTGCTGTGTTCTGTGTTGATTCTTCATTGTCTCTTTCTTTTTCATGGCCGCGCCGTCATACATCTAGTGTGTGCATTCATCGCTGTGTATATAATGTCTTATTATGTAACAAAAAGAATTATTAAAATTACAAAAAAGATTCGGAGTTGGAGGTTTTATTCTAGACAGAAATATTCACATTTTACAAGCACAATTATACTCAAATTATGATATAGATATTCTACCCTAATTAACTATTTAGATAGATGGATAGACAGATGGACAGACAGATACTTAGATATGCTGAAAAATACAGTGACAGACAAACATATTGGCGCTCTCTTTGCTCCAGGCGATTCTCAAAGTTTTTTGTTGTTGTTTTTAAGACATGATATTAATGTCTGGTCGCCACGAATCCTAAGCCAAACTGAATCAAAAAACTAATCTTTTTGTTTGCTCTGTTTTCTGTCACGTCATGTCTGTAGATGAGCTCATATCGTTTTGATTCTAACCCCTCTTACTTTATCTCATCAATTTTAACCTATGAGTCAGATCTGTCCATGATTCACCCCAGGAAAGTTGTTTGCGTCACGCACTAGTGGTCATCGTAATCCGCACCGACCCACCTTTGCCAAAACTCATACTAGTACACATATCATCCATAATCCAACCTATGTATCATCAATAATCTAACATTATAACCAATCCATAAATTCTTAAAGATGGGCTTGCCTAATCACCTAAGATACAATGCAAACGAGTAATTTATTAAAATTCATCTATTGTTGCTGCTTTTTCGAATGTTTAGTATTTAATAAAGCAACTATAAAAAAAAGTCACAGAAGAAAGTCACAGAAAAATCACAATTCATTGTTGCCGGTAATACAGAAACTGAAAGTTAGGGGTTTTGATCATATCTAATAGCATCTTTTTAAAAAGTGAAAATTCTTATTTAGCTGACAGTTATTTCTTATGGGAAAAGAAAGAGACATTTTTTTCTTAATATTATTAACACTGACAGGCATTTATTATTTCAAGAGAAATGTTATTATTGACAGTAAATTATGCAGATACATGAAGAAAGCAACTGCATAATTTCAATGGAGATATCATAAATCTTACAATGATTTCACATACCAAAAGGGAAAGCAATGTCAATCTGACAAACAGAAAACTTTGTGGTTAGATTAACTTCATTCTCCACCCATTTCAGTATGTGAGTATAGGTAACAATCCCGGCATGTCAACTTGATAATGTTGGGACCAGAATGTTAGAATATTAGCTATTTGTGCAGATTTGTGTGAAGATATCACATGACCTGCATATCCAATCAGCTTTTAGAGTTCCAAATTTAAAATTTTATTTTTCATTTATTTGTTTCTCACTCATTACAGACTTGTTGCTAGGTGCCAATCAATGATGATCGGTCTTACAACTAAGAAAAAGAAACACAGGCAAAAAAAAGTCACGGCAATGGCAAAAACGAGATGACAAATGCAGGTGAACGACGTAAAAGATAGAGACCGTTCTTATTGCACTGAAAAGGTACGAAATATAACTGGCAAGGCTGGAAGTATTGGAGGATGTCACTAGGAACTGGATAGGAAGAAAGGTTTGGTGATATCTCTGGAAATTGGACAGTGGGAAAGGCTGGAAGAGCAGGATGACGTCACTGGAAACTGAACAGCAGGGATAACATCACATGTGGTTTGATATGGATACCCCTGAGGTATAATGAGGTGCCTTAGGTAAGTTTGGTCCGTGTAGACATGGTCAAGCGATGGATTGGCAGGAGGTCATCACCAGGTGCAGGAAAAGCAGGATGTCGACGGTCACTGGAAAAGGCAGGACATCAACGTGAACTGGAAAGGCAGGATGTTGCCAGGTGCAGGAAGGATATTAGCAAGAATAGGAGCTGTAGGAGGACGTCGGTAGGAGCAGGAACAGGAGGACGTCAGCAGATGCAGGAGTACATCAGCAGGAACAAGTTGCAGATGTTGATGATGTATGGATTGGTTGATAGCTGCTAATATTTGCTTTGACGATATTGATGTTGATGATGACAGGCTGTCATTGTTGACGAGCTGTAGAACGAAATGAGAAGGCTGCTACTGCTAGATTGTTGTCGTCGTAGTGAGAAAAGGTACCGTAATGCCTGACAAAGGTCCGTGGAGCGAGGTGCGGTCGCCAGAGATGGCGTCAGGCATCGAGGCCAAGAGCAAAGGTCCCGAATGAGCGCTGAGTAAAAAAAACACACCCTGTTATATGCTGTATTACCGGCTGCTGTTGCTGGTACAACGCTTTGCTGAGATCTGATTGGTTGGCTTGAGTTACGATATGCACAGAAAGAAAGAAATTGTATTGATTTCTGTCACACGGGTTACAGTGTTCAGGGATTAACTATCCCGTTTCTGTTAGGAGTGCCAAGTTGTAAACAGGGTTCGCACGACAACAGCTAAGGTGTTCAAGGATTAAACATCTGGTTTGTTAGAAGTATCGAGTCATAAACAAGGGTCGGCGTGTCAGATTTTTAATTTTTATTGCTTTGAAAATCTTTATTTAAAAATACAAGTATATATATTTTAGTACCGGCAACCGAACTGAGTGAAATAAATATTGTTATGAAGATCTTTCTGTTGTTATTTATCATTTCCTTAATAATTTTCACAAAAAAGAAAAAAATTTAAAAAAAGAAAATGTTATGAACAAGAATTGAACTGCCTGTGAATAAAACAAACATAATCAAATGACCGAGCTGTGTCGACACACATGGCTACTCATATTTCTATGAATGCAAATGGAACAACCTTCCTAATATGTGGATATAATGAAATACAGACTTACCAAAGATCTGTAGAGATTTGGTCTCGAAAAAAGATAGAACTGATATGGATAAAGAAGAGACTGACTGCATGTTGTCACATCAGCAGTCAGAATGAAAAGGGGAAAAGAGGAAGTGAACTGCTGAGTCACACCGTTTATATGAGTGACCGCATGGCTAAATCAATCAATGGTTTGACTGGGACTCCACACATTAGTAAAACCAGCCCCAACAGATACATCTACTTTTTTTTAGTTTAATTACAATAAATTTTTAAGATGAAGAAAAGCAAAGAAAATCTTTAGTTGAAAAAAAATTTTCTCTACAAACTGATGAAAATAAAAAGCATTAATTTAATAAATAAATTGTTATATTTCTCATGTCCTTCTTTCATGACAGTTATAAAAAACTCAGCTAATCTAATTTTGTCAGGACGGTTTATTTTTAGCTCAATCCTGATTTTTTTTTTTCTAAAACTTTGCTTGCAGAAACAATAACAAAATCCAAATCGAACATTAAATTATTTTTCTTTAAATTATCACTTTCCTATCTATTAAAAAAAAACGGCTAAAGGTTACTGTGGTCAGTCTAGTTTAAAAGGTAAAGATTATTCATAGATAGTTTCAAATTATTTACATCCTTGAAAACTGAGTTTAATTTCTATTACTTTTGTGGTGCTTACGCAGCACGTGACTAAAATTTGAGGGACACAACTCTGTTTTATTTATGGAAGTAGCAAAGAGTAATCGAAATTGAACGAACATAGGTTAATTTTTATTTCTGAAACTGATTTTGCATAACCAGAAGGTAAAGCATTTTGATGCCTTTAAACTGCCGAATGAGAGTATCTCTCTAATACCTTTAGAAAACATGTTCGGTAAGAACCACACTTGCTTGCTGCTGTCACCTGCTAGTGGCGTCCTTACCAGCAGAAAACGCCGCTCACAACCGGCGGGTTGACGACGCACCTTGCAACGCCTACGGATACCAGCAGTCGGCACCTCTGCCAACGAAAATCGACAAAGCACAGGGGCTTCAGATCTGGTAAAAAGTGAAAAATTGGCGACTGAAAAGGGCGGTTCACGTAAATCAACTTTTTAGCCTCCTTTCCAGCGTTAGATAGTTTGTAGTCATCCTTGTCATTGACGTGATTGATCTACTGAACTTTTCTTCTTCTTTCTCATTGTCGTCATCACCATCATAGCATTTACTGCTGCTATTCATTGGCCATAGAGCGATCACATGCTTTCGATCTGGTTAGATATCCGCATGACAGAAATACTCCTATGGAGACAAACACGCATTACAGAAAGAGCCACATTGTTCACTGACTAAAGCTGAGCTGGCTCTCTGTAAGCTCAACGTCCTTCTTTCACAGGACATGCCAACACGTTTACTCGTTGTCGTCGATGTGTCCACCAGAACCGTTGCTGCCATCGTGAATGGACACCTTCCATCCTCGTCTGGCAAAACTTTGTATGTCCTCGATTCGAGACGGGTAATGTCACTGTCCAGCAAAGCCCTCCCGTCAATGATCGATACGTATGCCAATAGTTTTTGCATGACTCGGTGCTCGAATCAGACTTGTTTGCTTTAACTAGGTACGATTATGAAAAGGGAATCAGTCGTCGTCGTCCGATCTGCCACATGCTAAAGGTTGCCGTCGTGTGCAGCGGTGCAGAAATCCCTGCCGCTGCACATTCAGCGATACATTGTTGATCCTGCCAGTAGTCATATGCTTGTCTCAAAGCTTAAATCCTGCAAGTGTAAGTTCACGCCATAAACCACGAATAGCTCAGAAACCGGACCTAATCCTTGGGATAGTATTCCTCTTCAGAGGTGATGGACAAATGTGGAAATTCTAGAGCTAATACATGTGACACACGCAGCGATTGGTTGGTGCGTTGTCATCGCCTTGCTTTGTGTGCTTGCGACAGGGTTGCAATGTTACTTATTAGAGTGAAAACGATGGGCGTCATTCTGTCCTTTGGTGACTCTGGAAAACTCACTGGTTGATCACACAGGCTTTCATGCCCAATGACAGGTCTCTTGAGGGTCTGTTCTATCAATTGTCGATGGTCGGTTAAATGCTTACGCTTACCATGTTTACTATGTGTAATGGGGAATCCATTTAAGATAGGGAACATGCGAAATGGCTACCACATCCAAGGAAGGCAACACGCATGCAAATTACCAACTCTCAGCATGGGGAGGTAGTGACGTAAAATAATAACACAGGACTCTGTCGAGGCCCCATGATCAGAATGAGTACACTTTAAATTCGTAAACGAGGATCAACCAGAAGGCAAGTCTGGTGCCAATATCGTCGACATGATGGCTCATCGCCATCGGTTTGCAATGTGAAAACGTAAAAACAGTGAAATGAGGGTTGCCACGGTTTTCCGCTGTTGCCCCTTTCCACCCACTGCAACCTACAGTTGCTGTCGTCACATAGCCACCACCGAATGCACAAAGTAGCTATTACTGCTGCCACAGTAGCAGTAGCTGTCATTGCCACTGTTACGTATCCCTGGCTATCGCCGTCATCGCAGCCATCACCTTCCTCACACATACCACAAAACGAATCAAACAAAAACCATATAAACAGACCAAATGCTAAACCCTGGATAGGGGGGGGGGGGTCACTTGGCTCGTCCATCGATGAAGAACGTGATCAGCCGCTAGAACTGATGTGAATTGCAGGACTCAGTGAACACTGACACTTCGAACACACATTGTGGCTCCAAGACCCCATATCTTTTGCATTAACGAAAGAACATCTTGCCGCCTCCGTGCCACTGCAGCATGGTGGGACCCGGGACGTTGCAGGTGAGGTGCAACAACAGTCACCGCCTACTTTTTCTCCTGCTGGCAGAGCATGGAGTCTTTCCCTTCGCTTCAGGCATGCACTAGAGAAAAGGTGGGAGAAAACTAGCGCAGCCTCACCATCATGCACCTCGCCATTGTTCAGGTTCTAGCGGTGTTTGGAGTGGTCCTGCCTGCAGCTGTTCTGTCTGACGAACTTGATCGGTGACGCCCTTTTGCCGGCCCCCCCCCCCCCCGCCTCGTGTCAGCGACGTGCATCGGCAATCGTCTTGAAATATGAATTGAGGAATCTTGACTAACCCCGAAGGCATAGCAAAGGTGAGATAACTGTTGTGGCGAGTTGTCTGAAGGTCGTCATCGGAGTTGCTGTTTTGGCCACATACCATCATCACGGTAGGCCCACACATTTTATCTTTCACAAGGAGAGGGAAGGACTTTTGCAGGCATACAGGCGTTGCTCTCCTCCCCAAAACGGGACTGAGCTAGGGAATTGCAGAGCATCAGCGTCTATCCTCGTGCCATCGGTCCCGTGGCTTGATTTAGTCCTATCTTGTTGAGTTTGGGCACTGCATGTGGGCACATCACTGTCTGTCTGTCGCCGTCTGTGACACCACTGAAAACAAATGTGAGTGCAAAGTGGGTCACTTTTGGTAAGCAGAACTGGCACTATGGGATGAATTGTCCGGTTAAAGTGCCTAATGCGATGCCCATGAGATCTCCGAAAGGGTTCGGTTTATATAGACAGGAGGATAGTGGCCACAGCAGTCGAAATTCGCTAAGGAGTGTGTAACGACTTACCTACTGAATAGACTGGCCCCAAAAATGTATGGCACTCGAAATAACGGACCGATGCCACACTGTTGTTGTGAGGAGCAATAAAACGCATACTGAAACGATACCATAGGATGGCGCCATGGCAAGCACAGAAGTCGTGAGATCGGATAAAGCCGAACATATCTCGGTGATAGCAGAAAATATTGAGCAAGACCTTCAAAGACAGGAGTGGAGAAAGGTTCTGTGTCAATCAAGAACGTGTCAGTTGGTTCTAAGACGCAAACGAAAGTCTTCCCATAGTAATAATGTGTGTGTGTCTCAACAGAACCGACAACAGCGACCATACTCCCGTCAAAAGGGAATCGGGTTAAATTCCCAAACCCGGACTCAGAGAGGGCGTGGCGGTGGTGACGTTGTCAGCAGCAATGTTGACGGCGCCCATCGCTTACCAGACAAAAGTATGGTGATACAAGCGAGCCCGGGGATGTCACTGGGAGTTCCGGGAATACTTTTCTCTTCTTTGAAAAGACCATGTCTGTAGAATCGGCTACTCTGAAGATACAGAAAAGGTACTTGTAGAGCGCCGTGGGTCGGGCAGTGCCTAATGAGCTTTTGGTGGCCCTGGAAAATCCAGGTTCGATTTTTGCAGCTCTCGAGTTGGTCCATACCCACCATCCACAGCAGGTCTTCAAGGTGTACAGCCTCTTGTCGGTTGAATCAATGTAGGTAAGGGAAGTCAACAAAATGGATCTGTACCTTCAGAAGAAGAATTGAGTCAGTGGGGCTGTGCTTTTCCGAAAAAAGGAACTGGTATGGGGTTGTAACATTCACACTTTGTGGTGAAGGCTTAAGGGCAGTGGTGTCTGGCGGCGGTCACGTAGCAAGGGGAGGAAAGCGATACAAGTGAGAGTCTGCCATCAGATGGCAGAAGTGTGGCATCGGTGTGGTGTCCTTCACTTCTGCACTGTATACGCAGCTCCTTTTCGTATTCTTCTCTCGTTGCAGCTGACACAACGTCATCATCGTCTCTGGGTAATTCGCTCGTGTTCCTACCTCGTCGCTACCAGTACATCGGGTGGTGAGCAAAAGGGCTCCCTACTCGGGCCTCATGACGCACTATGGCTTCCAGCCCCTCTTCAGTAGAAGACAGGTGCCTCGTCGGCGTCTGTCCCTTTTTGCCTGCTGCTCAGCATGGGGGCATTAATCTGGTAGCGAATAGTCAGCTTAGAATTAGTATGGACCGGGGAAATACGACTGTCTAATTAAAACAAAGCATTATGTGGCCTTTCGATCCGTACAGACACAATGTGATTTCTGCCAGTGCTCTGATGTCAAAGTGAAGAAGTTCAACTAAGCACGGGTAAACAGGGGGAATAACTATGACTCTCTTAGGTAACCAAATGCTTCGTCATCTAATTAGTGACGTGCATAAGCAGATGAAAGTGATTCCCACTGTCCTTATCTACTATCTAGTAAAACCACAATCAAGGAAACGTGCTTGGAACGATTGGTGGGGAAAGAAGACACTGTCTAGCTTGACTCTAGTCTGACTGTGAGGAGACATAGAAGGATTTGGCAACGTTGAACGTGAAATGTCGCCACTTTTGTAGTTTCTGTGCTCATTCAGCGACCCTCTTGCTAGTGCTAAGATCAACTTTTTTAGTGCTATTGTTTTCATCAAAACTGCCAAGCATTATCGGATTGTATTGTTCACAAACCTCTCGGATAAATTGCATCTACCCTACTATGGTGTGCGATGCAACACTGATTTCATTTTGAATTGTGTGTTGTTTCAAATTAATACTCCAAGAAAACAATAGCATTAGTAGCTGTCTTATTTGCAGACGGCTTTATTCAAAGATCCTTTGTGTATGCTACGTAATGACCGACATTGACGGCATCTTGACTGGCATCCATCCATAAGTTTTATTCTTTTAGTCAAAACCCTGGGTATTTCCCATGCTCCACACATGAAGCAGCGAAGTGGACCTCGTTTTCCATTACTTTTGGTAACAGTGAAGTAAAAATCCAGCCGAAATCTTTAATTTCAACGGTAGTGAATATATGGTCCACTATATAATCCTTAGTGTTCTGAGGACGTCCTAAATTGGGCATATCGTTTTGATTTAAGATTAAAAAATAATTAATGAAATCGAGAATATTTTAAATTCCAATAGCCAATGAAAAAGTTCGTTACTTTATTTAAATAAATAAAAAATTGAATACTTTTTTTACATAGTTGATAAAGAAATTGTTGTTTTCCTAATTTGATAATAAAAAAAATGTTATTTTTCAAAATTGAAATTGCCTTTTTCGTCAGGTTTGATAAACAAGTAAAATAGAGTTATCTCCCATATATTTTGGTCATATGCATATTACCATTTTTGTGCCTTTTTCGTTTATGTCGAGAAATATGATCAGAGTTACTCCCCTTATCACAGGGTCTTAATTCTGATTTAAAAAAATAAATAATTGTTATCTTGACATCCCAGCTGAAACATTTAAATAAGATTTTATTTATTTTTTATTTTTAGCTGATTCTTGTGATTGTGTAGACAATTATTATTCAAATTTTATTGAAAAGAAACAGTTTTTTTTTAAATTTAAGATTTAATTTTTTTAAAAAACTTTCAAAGCGAAGATAACTCGTAATACGACTAAATCATGATTTAGTTGTATCAAGAATTGTCTTCTCCTCAAGGTGATGAGTGACTACTTCGCTTCAAAACTCCAAATTCGGTTTACTTCACTTCATAATTCACAGGTCACAGTCATACTATAAATTCCACTTCATCTCATATAATCAAAATGTACGGCAGTCGGAATAATACTGATACAAACTTGTTCCAGACAACAGCAGAACATAGGACTTAAATCAAAATGAAAAATATTGCTTTGGACTAGGATCAAAATTTATTATCTGCTCTGCCCTCGGTCAAAGAAGGAGAAAACCTTCTAGTGAATTTTTATTTTAGTTCCAACCCAAATTAGTCTTTTTAGGAGAGCTAGGATTTTCCTTTAGAATCTTATTTAAATTATTTAACGGAGATTGTTATTTCAAGAAGCATCTTATTAATGAATACACTTAACATTAATATAAAACAATTCTTATGTTCTCAGACCTTTAAGAACTTTGTACATCCATACTAAAGTATTATACAAGGAGAATAATCGTGGTTGATATATTTGGTCATTGATCCAAATAGAGAGTTATCTCCCTTGCACCCATCGAGTAAATGTGAAATTATGGTGATTGGCAGTGCGAGGGTGATGAATAAAATTGTTATGATGAAAGGACATTGTTAGAAGTTGGGGATTAATAAATGCGATGAGTTAAAGACTAAGATAGATAATGGATGACCAACAGAGCCATTACCCATCAAATTCATGGCCTTGTGCATAGTAAATAAAGTTAGTTTTATTGAAAAGTTAAAAAATAACAAATTTAACTATTTGTTTTGAAGTAAGTATCTATCAACGCCGTGTTTCTCAAATCTTTCTCTTCTACGCATCGGTTCAAATAAAAAAAAAAAATGGAAAGCTATAGTAAAAAAACTAAAATATAAAACAAAAAAACAACAACAATTGTTTCGTGTGAGATTTTTAACCTACTTAAACTGATTCTGAATTCAGCGTAGGAATCTGTTTTACCTCTCCGCCTAGATCTAAAATAGTTCGACTGTGTAAAATTCACAAAGAAACATAAAGAAAAGTTCTATTTTTAATTAAAAAAAGGATGATTTGACTAGAAAAACAAAACAATCTTGACTTAGTTTTCTATGTTTATTTATTTATTTTTCTTACTAATAGTGAAAAGGTTGCCAACGGAACAACATACTAAGTATGTTGTTCGGTTGGCTAATGATAGAAAACATTAAACTGAAAAAGGAATGCTAAAAATGTCGGAACATTTGTTTCTAGTGTTATTTGTACGTACTTTTAATTTTAAATAATGAGTTTTTAAAAATGTTGAAGAACTTCTGATGTCAATAATGACATTGGATGGAAGGTGTTGGCTCTAAATCTGCGGTTAATTTGGTTTAGATCAACCGCGACACACATAAACACATACAGACAACTTTATATATATATATATATATATATATATATATATATATATTATTAATTACATTTGATTAACACAACAAAGCCAAAGATTAACTGATATTGCACCCCCCCCTAAATAAAATGCTAATAAAAGAAATGAAAACTAGTTTCTATTTATTTTTTCTGATTTTTCTTGCATTTTGTAATTAATAAAAATACGGACATAGTAGAGGGCAACATGTATTGACCAATCATTACCAATTAAAAGCAAAAATAAAATAAAATAAATGAGTTGTAGCTTACAAAATCATATGGTCAGATGTTTTTGTCAAGAAAAAAGAAAGTAAAGACCAAAATATTAACTGAAAGTGATGTATCTACTACTACTCTGTCATCTGGCCGACCGACCATTATCTTTATTTTTCATAATTCAACATAATTAATCAAGTGCAAATCTCAAATAATAATGATTGATCGTGACATTGTGGTGAACACCACAGTTAGGTACTCTCTCTTTTTTTCTTTCTTTCTTTGACCCTTTTTGTCACTGAAGTGGAGAAACTCGTGAAATCTCACAGGATCACGTTGGCGTTGAACGAACGCACACAAAGAACTCTCGGCGATTCCACCCCCCCACCAGCTCGAACGAGCTGTGTGGAGGAGGGAGGAAGAAGAAAGATAACCCTTTTCAATTCAAGAATCTATCTTTCAATTTAACGAACTTTTTCTCCAAACGAACTCGTGTTTCTGCAAACACATATTACATTCTACAATCTTTCAATTTGACAAACATTTCTTCGCACATTCGCCATTCACAAATATACACACAAAAAGACATTCATCGCGCTTGCATATATATATCGCTTATAAAATATTAAATAAATAAATTGTTTTGTTAAGTATAAATGTTTCCCTTTTTAGTAACCATTATAAAAGGCCTATTCGTATATGTGTATAGCTTCCTCATTCCTTCGCTTTCTTTAAGGTAAGTTTAAATAATATTTTCTTCCTTTCTCTTTGTTTGTCTTAAACTGTTTTATTTAATCTACACGTGGTCCGATGGTGGAAGCCTAACGGTGTGATAACATGCAGTTATAAAGGCATCTATCACACTACCTATGGCCGGGAGATCGGTTAATATCCATAATCCTTTGTTCTTCCTTTCGAATCTCCCGCCATTAATAACTTCCACGTGGGCCATAACATCAAGTAAGGGCTATTTTCAAATATGAATTCAAGTTTAGACATAATACAACACAAGCTGCCAATAACATAAAATAAAGCAATTATAGAAAATAGATTACGGTCAGCTACAGTTTGAAGTATTCAACGTTGGTTCATTAAGTTCGAATCTGGCAAACAATGAATATCAATAATGATCCGACACGAAACCCCAAATGGTGATGAATTATTGAAAGCATGTTTCAAAAGCAAACAAATTTTGTCATCTCAAAGCAATAGGCAAGGTAAAGAAACTGGAGAATGAATCCCATAGGAACTATATGAAACCCCAAAATTGTACCGTCTTGAAATTTGTTCATTGCATACGTCTCAAATTACAGTGGCTATGCTTTAGAAATATGAAGTTTACCAACATCCTCCATATTCCTCCAATATCTCCCCAACAGATTATACCCTTATTTAAGCATTCGTGAGCTTTACACACACAAAAGATTTAGCAATAGAGAAAATATTAACGATGTCTGCACAGATACATCATCTTTCTTTATTTGATCATTGAAGAAAAGGTTATTGTGTAAGAATAGAGAGTATGTTATCCCCTATCTTATTTTAACACACAAAATGAATTAACGAAATAACGGAACCTTTTTATAACAACAACAACGAAAGGGGTTTATTCGTATTTAAGGTTACCTATACAGTGTCCGAAAGAAAAAAAAAAAGTTCTTAGTTCAAATATCTTCAGGTGAAGATAGCAGATGCCGTGAGCGTCCAGTGGACAAGGAGGCAGGAGAGAGGCTGAGGCGATCCTTCCTGGCTGGCGCGAGGATACCGTCTGATCATCGTCTGCAATATCCTAAGGGAGCTCAAGTAGTCCCTTAGGGAACTAATGATATCAATGCGCCCTGTGAGCTGATTGGCCAAACCAGCTTACAAGGACACTGATACGCAATACAAAGTAAATCTAATTTATGACTGCTACATCACCCCCTTCTTAGGCTGAAATCCGACAGGAAGAAAAGGAAGTGTAGCAGTGGAAAAGAACAAAAATACAAAATTTGTCAATTCAGAATTCTTTTAAAAATGTTTTTGTTTTGTAGGGAAAAGGTTTATGCCTTTTCTGCAAGAAGTATTTTTGAAAAATTGTTTTTTTTTTACTTTTCTGCAATAAGTATTTTTAGGAAAAATGTTTTTCTTTTCTGTGAAAAGTATTTTTTTAAGAAAAATATTTTTTGAAAGTATTTTTGTTTTAAAGTTTATCTTTTCTTTGAAAATATAGTTTTACACATTTTTTTTGGTCAATGTACTCGCCTACCACTACGTGTGGTGGTGACATAATTGTCTTTAGGGGTTTCCAACAGTACAGGTGTAGTTACAGCTGTTTGATACACAGTAGGGGGAATATGGGGCTCAGGTGTTTCTGTGTTTAGAAAGCCTCTTTTCACCCTGTCAATGGATACAGTGTCTTTTTTGCCATCAATATCAAGGGTGAAAAATTTGTCAGCGCGTTAAAGCACACGATAAGGACCAGTATGAGAAGTAAGAGGGGCTTTCACGGAGTCTTTTCTAACAAAAACATGAGTCCATGACGAAATGTCTGTCGCCTAGGGTGCATAGGTGGGAGCTCATTAAAGTTAGCTCGCACTCTGTTTATGTACAGAGATGTATCTGTAGCCATTAAATCTATTGGGGTCAACATCTGACTCGGCAATGATAGAGGTAGTCCATAAACAATTTCGGCTGGAGAGTATCCAAGATCCTCTTTGATCGAAGCATGACAACTAAGAAGGACAATAGGTACGTACTCGCTCCATCGCTGTTGGTCAGGATAAGCACGCAACGCAGTTTCAATCGGCGATGGAAGCGTTCTATCATTCCGTTAGAAGCTGGATGATATCTAGTAGTACAGATACGTTTAATTCCTAAGATCCTGGAAAGTTGCTGGAATAGGTGGGATTCAAACTGTCCACTACGGTCGGTGGTAATAGTTGTGGGAACTCCGTAACGCGATATCTAGCCCGATATAAGGGTTCGTGCTACAGATTCAGCCGAAATGTCTTTTAGAGGAATGGCTTCAAGCCACCATGTAAAGCGGTCTATACAGGTCAGGAGATAAGTAAATCCCTGACTAACTCGCCATGGTCCAACCAGATCAATGTGAATATGGCTGAACTGAGCGTCTGGAGTGCTGAATGTTCCAAGAGGTGCACGGGTATGCTTGTGCACCTTTGGCTTTTGGCAGGATACGCAGGAATGTATCCAGGCAGTGATGTCGCGCCTCATATTCAGCCAAAAATATCTAGCTGAGCTTCACTATGGCTTTGAGTCCGGGGTGTGCCAAGTTGTGAAGGGTATCAAAGACAACTATACGATGAGTCAGTGAAACAAAAGGGCGAGGTGATCTGTTGAGGTGTCACAGATGATCTGCGTGTCCGAAGTGGGCATGGGCAGGTATTTGAATTTGAAAGTTGCAAACTCAGGTGACGATAGATCCAGAGTGTCCAGACGTGGCTGGTCTAAAGCCATCTGTTGTATATCGATATCTGAAGGTGAAGACAGAGAATTTATAGGAAGGCGGGACAAGGCATCTGTCGCAGCATTCTGTTCACCAGAGATATGTCGGATATCATTGGTAAATTGCGAAACAAAATCCAGGTGGCGAGTTTCGCAAGGAGAATTTTTGTCTGGCTTAGCACGCAGTGCATATGTAAGTGGACGGTGATCAGTGTAGATCACGAATTGACGGCTGATGAATGCTGAAAGTTTTTCATTACGAGGTACATTGCCAGTAGTTCACGGCCAAATGTGCTGTAACGTTGTTCTGTCGGTTTCAGTTGTCTCGAAAAGTATTTGAGAGGTTGCAGTTGGCCTTGGTGCTGCTGTTGCAGCACTGCATCAACGACCAGTGAAAACTGGGCATTTGACACAGGATGTGCAAGCAAGGATGTCGTCGCTAGTTTTTCCTTCATTTGAAAGTTTGCAGCAGTGAAATCTGCTCATTTTTCTTCTTCCTGTTACATAACAGGTCGGAAAGAGGAGACAAGAGATCCGCGTAGTGTGGGATAAAGTGTCTGTAATAGTTTAACAGACTGCGGAAGTGCCTTAGTTGGCAAAGTGAAGTGAGTGGTTGAAGGTCTTGTAGAGCTTTAACCTTTTCAGGCAAGGGAGATATGCCTTCAGAAAACTAGTGACGAAATACTGAAAACACATTTACCAGGGTTAATCCTTACCTGGTGTTGCCAAAACCGGGCGAACAGTAGGCGGAGTTGGTTGACATGTTCCTCAGGTGAGGCACTTGCCACAAGAATGTCGTCTATGTAATTACAGACGAAGTCAAGATCTCACACTACTTCGTCCATGAAGTGTTGGAAGGTAATAGCCGTGTTTCGCAAATGAAAGGCATAGTCAGGAATTCAAACGCCCTAAAAGGAGTTGTTACCGCCGTTTTGGGTATGTCGGCCGGATTCAGTGGAATCTGATGGTAAGCCTTAACAAAGTCCAGTTTGGAGAAGGTCTTACAACCGAGCAGAGACGAAGCAAAGTCCTGTATGTGTGGGATTGGATAACGATCAGGTACCATCATGGAATCGAGTCGTCGATAGTCCCCAGTCGGACGTCAATCTCCAGAGTGCTTCGAGGCATATAATTCCCAGTTGCAGCATATGGCTAAACTCTGCCTTTGCCGCTTTGAGTTTCTCTGCAGGTAAGCGACGAGAGTGTGAGAACACAGGAGCTCCTGTGGTCTCAATATAATGTTTTGTGGAGTGAGCTGGTTTGCTTGCAACAAAATTCAAGTTAGTTAACTCCGGGTAAGAGTATAGTAGGGTTTGATATGGGTCATTGGTTGCGCAATAAAGAATACCGGGCTGATAGATGGTGTGTTAGATTTCAAACCCGGAACAGAAAAGTTCTGTATTAACGTCTATCAGCCGTCGTCTGCACATGTCCACTAAGAGATTAAAGTGGTTCAGAAAGTCCGAGCCCAGAATGGGGTAGGGTAAATCGACTACAGTGAAGACCCACATAAAGTCTCTGCACAGTTCCAAGTCCAAAGAACGTGAAATTTGACCGTACATGGGAATAGGAGAGTGATTTACGGCTTGCAGTGTAATGGGAGACACTGGTGGTTTTTCAGTGAAAAGTTATGGTTGCTAAATACTGCAAGCGGCTCCAATATCAACCAAGCAACATGCTTGGGATATAGAGTCCGTAATGCAATAAGCATGATTGTTATGCAAACTAAGTGGAGACCGTGCTGTGCTAAGGCCCCCAGAGTTTAATTTCCCTGGTTTGGGAACGAACAGGGTTGTTTGCATCTCTGTGCTTCAGTGCCAAAGCGACTGTGATAAATCACAATCCTGGCTTGTTAGAGTGGCGGTGGCGTGGGGATGGCGAACGATTTCGATATCGACATCTAGGCGATTGTGATCTAGATATGCTTAGTCTTCTCACATTTCTTTCTAGTCGTTATATAGCATTAAGTATGGCCAATGTGACCTGTTGACTGGTGTCTCCGGCTGTAGCAGAGAAAGAAGAGGCTTCAGCCTGTGACTGACGGTTAGAAGTAGGGCTAGGTCTATTGCGCAATCCATCACTTTATCTGTTGATGAAGCCACTACGTCGACGGAGCTCATCTCCACTATAGGCGCCAGAATTGTCTTTACCTCATACGGCAGCCTTGAAAGAAAAGCTGCTTTATGAGAGTACTATCCGCTGGGGCCTCTCCTGCTAGTTCTCTCATTCTGCGGAGCAGTTCAGTTGGCTTGCGGTCGCCCAAATGTTCGTCATGAACCAGCATTTGAAAACGTTTTTCCACTGAGAGCCATGTTCGGTGCAAAACCTTTGCCACATAATACGATTCGAGTTGGGCAAACCAAACGTGAACATCACCGGCGAATGCAGGTAAAATGCGGCTCATTTTTTTTACTGGGGCAACAGACAAAAAAAAAAGAAGATATACACAGACGAAAAAGAAAGAAAACGAAAAGAACAATCGTCATGGAAACGAATTTCAATGAAAAGAAAATGAAAAATATGTGTTTGTTGGAAACCAGAAGAATAAATAAATATATATAATACGCTCTTAAGCAGCCTGAAGTAGAAAAATGTTTTTCTTACCTTTTTGTTTTTTTTATAAATTCTTTTTGTTTTGTTTAGAAAGGATTTCGTGACTGGCTGAAGCTTATTTCCTAGTTTAGTCACGTAAATTCTTTGAAGTTAACCAGGCTGAAAGTAAGCTTTCGTATGCTGTTTTAGTTTCGTGTTGGGCTTTTTTCTTTGAATATGGTCTGTGTTTTTTCTTTTGATCGCAGATCTGTGTTGTTTAACGAACCCTTTTGTTGCTGAAATAAATTTACGAAGGCTTTTTTTTAATTATTATTATTCAGTTTCGTGAGTTTAGGGTCACCATTGTAAGAATAAAGGGATTTGTTATCCCCTATCTTATTGTTCAACACACGAAATGAATTAACGAAATAACGAAACCTGTTTACAACAACAACAAAAGGAGTTCATTCAGATCAAAGGTTACCTATACCATTGGGTATAGGTGGAAGATATTTAGTACAGTGTCCAAAAGGAGGAGAAGAAATTAAGTTCTTAGTTCAAATATCTTCAGGCGAAGATAGCGGGTGCCGTGAGCGTCCAGTAGACAAGGAGGCAGGAGAGAGGCTGAGGCGATCCTTCCTAGCGATCCTACCATCTGATCATCGTCTATAATATCCTAAGGGAGCTCAAGTAGTCCCTTAGGGAACTAATGATATCAATGCGTCCTGCGAGCTGATTGGCCAAACCAGCTTACAGAGACACTGATAGGCAATAAAAAGTAAATCTAATTTATGACTGCTACAATTGATTCAAGTGGATTATATTTTGATGAAATAATTGCCTGCTTTATTTATACCTACAATTATTTTTATTCTGATTGGGAATGTTAAATTACTGGGGACATAAGCTGTTAAATTCCTTGCAGAGTCCCTGAAGTTGTGCCCAGAGTTAAAGTTATTCATAGTAGAATAATTTGTGGAAACAAAATCGAACTTTAAGTCACGCGGCGGAAAAATATAAATGCAAGAATACATGGATTTATTGCTAGAACTGAGAACTGAGAAAGAAATCACATAAGTGCTAAAAACGCTATTACTGATAACATTCGGAAAATAAATGTAAAGCTTACACATACATATATACATACACATGAAATAAGCACATATGTTAATCTCTTACAACTTAAACAGCTGCTGTTGCTATTCCAATGACTTATAGTTTACACATATACACACATCAAATAAACATATACATTAATTTATCATTAATGTCATACACAGATGCTGCTGATATGCTGACATGAGCTTACATTGGTTCTGCTGTTGCTTCCTTCTATGTATGTACAGAATATCAATACATGTATATTGAATGTAGAACTCAACAGGAAGAAGAGACATTTCATGTGCTACAGCCTTGTGTAATGTCAGGTGTAACATTGTTTCTCAATAACTGAATTGCCTTTTGACCAAGAATAAATGGCTATCGTCTTGTTTATTTACTGCTTGGTGGTTACTTTAGTGATGTCATAGTTTGAATAAATTACTTTAGTGATGTCATAGTTTGAATAAATTACTTTAGTGATGTCATAGTTTGAATAAATTACTTTAGTGATGTCATAGTTTGAATAAATTACTTTAGTGATGTTATAGTTTGAATAAATTACTTTAGTGATGTTATAGTTTGAATAAATTACTTTAGCTATGTCATAGTTTGAATAAATTACTTTAGTGATGTCATAGTTTGAATAAATTACTTTAGTGATGTCATAGTTTGAATAAATTACTTTAGTGATGTCATAGTTTGAATAAATTACTTTAGCTATGTCATAGTTTGAATAAATTACTTTAGTGATGTTATAGTTTGAATAAATTACTTTAGTGATGTTATAGTTTGAATAAATTACTTTAGTGATGTTATAGTTTGAATAAATTACTTTAGTGATGTTATAGTTTGAATAAATTACTTTAGCTATGTCATAGTTTGAATAAATTACTTTAGTGATGTCATAGTTTGAATAAATTACTTTAGTGATGTCATAGTTTGAATAAATTACTTTAGTGATGTCATAGTTTGAATAAATTACTTTAGCTATGTCATAGTTTGAATAAATTACTTTAGTGATGTTATAGTTTGAATAAATTACTTTAGTGATGTTATAGTTTGAATAAATTACTTTAGTGATGTTATAGTTTGAATAAATTACTTTAGCTATGTCATAGTTTGAATAAATTACTTCAGTGATGTCATAGTTTGAATAAATTACTTTAGTGATGTCATAGTTTGAATAAATTCTTTTTTTAAAATTGCTCCATATTTTTATCATTAATTTTCCTTTTTCACTTAATGGTGAAAACTTAAAAAAATTTTTTTTAGGAAAATAAAGAAAGGAAAAGACTCCAATTCGATTTTATGCCCATTTTAACAAAAAGAATAATTATACTGTTAGGGACATGATGTTGTATGGAGGTGAGTGTTGGACGATCACCCAGTGCTCACTCACCCGTTTTCAGCATACTATCAGAACAATGATTAGATGGATATGTAATGTCAGGTCAGATTCAGACCACATATCAGCTGTGATGCATTGTTAGTGAGGCTGAATATTTCAAAGCTTGATGAGCTCCTGGCGGTCAGTCGGCTACGTTGGTTTGGCCACATTGAGCGGAGCAATTCTTTGATAAGAAAATGCAGAGACTTTGAGGTGGAAGGTGGGAAAAAAGTGAGATAACTCAAGAAAACTTGGAGGCAAACCACCAACAAGGATTTTAAACAATGGAATTTGAATGCAATCCATTCTCAACAGTCAAGCTTGGAGACTGGGATTGCAGACTACCAGAAAACGTCAGACTCCTGATCATAGGAAAATAAGGTGAGAAAATGGGTACGATGATGATGATAACTAATAAAAATATGCAAGTGATGTGTCACATAAATGATCATGTATCATCTAATAGAAATGGTGCAGAAAATTATCAGCAAAATTATCAGCAAAATTCGTACAGGCTTACGGCTTTTCACGGACGTCTACAACTTTTGCAGAAAAAAAGAACCGCTAAAAACAAGTCATCGATGCCGTGAACAACTACATACACAGAAGGCTTTTGGTAACATTTGGTAAAGGTATGTTAAATCTATAATTTACCAAATTTCATCGCTTTATACTTTCAAGCATCTTTCTTCGACTAATAAATCACTAATAAATAACTCTTTCCCCAGTAATCACCAACTCTTAAACCTAACATTAACAAAACTAACCCTAACTCTTAAAACTAATTCTAACCCCACGAAAAAAAAAACTACTTTCTCAAAAGGAAATTTCAAATAAAAAACTCCATTAAACAGTCAGTGAATTTTAATTTTATTTCATGAATTGGCCAAAAGTTTACCTTGAAGAGATAGCCGACCAAAATATCAATTGAGCAAAACATCCGAACCAAAATGTTCTATTTTTGTTCTTTCTTCATGTGAAAAAGATTAGACAAAGAAAATCCTCAAACAATTCAGAAAAGTGAAAGCTTCCAAAAATGAATTCCGTTTTCAATGAGAATGGAAGCTCAATATTCTTCTGACAATAAAACAGAGTTTAATATATATATACCTTCTACAAAAAAAGCGGAAATTATATCGCCCTGTTGTTTAATTTTTGTTTAAGTAAATATATTATTATTATTATTTGTACTAGGAGTTCTCACACAAGTTATCGTCAGTGATTGCTCACCGACAACAACCAGTGGTGTTCCCTGGAGTCTGACTGACAACAAGCCTCCCCAGAGTTCTAGTGCTCTCCAACTCTTTTCGTTCATCACCACAAATAACCTTGTGGTATCACAACAGCCGCCTACCATTGATTCCTCGCTGGCAACGACCATTGGTCTCCCCTGGGATTTAGATGGCAATAAGCCTCCCGATTATTATTATTATTATTATTATTATTATTATTATTATTGTTATTGTTATTGCTGTTGCTGTTGCTGCTGCTGCTGCTGCTGCTGTTGCTGTTGCTGCTGTTGCTGTTGCTGCTGCTGCTGTTGCTGTTGCTGTTGCTGCTGTTGTTGTTGTTGTTGTTGTTGCTGTTGTTGAAGAAGAAGAAGAAGAAGAAGAAGAAGAAGAAGAAGAAGAAGAAGAAGAAGAAAAAGAAAAATTTAACAGCACATCTATAAACTACATCAGTCTTCATGCAATTATTATTTAGAGAGCAATTATTTTTTACTTTATAATTACAATTATTAGATGACTGTAGCAGCTACTGTATTTGAGGTTTTATTAATTCCGAATTTGTTTATCTTATTGCAATTAGAAGTAATTATGTTTTAGCCTAAATTAGGGATCGTAGAATAATATAGTCTTATGATATTTTTATTCATAACTTTACTATATTTATGGGGATATTCAAAATCTTTTTCAATTAATTTTTTAAATTCTTTAGAGATATTCGTTTGAACATTAAGTGAAAATAGAGGATTGAACCGAGTAAACTCTCTCCGGTCAACCTAAGGACAATGTCAACATAATTATTTGAAGTCGATCTTAGACCTCTAGGCTGTCTTGACATTACCTCCTCCCTCACAAAGTAATTGAACTTTGGGGTTGGATCGTCACATATTCCATTTTTCCTCGAACTGAGGCATCTTATTTTTGCAGACTTCTTTTCTATGATAACAACAATAAACACAGAAAATGCATATAAACTGAGACAAAAATTTATATAAAATAATTATAACGAGCAAATTGTTTGTATCAATAGTAAAGTTATCTGAAGGAATAAAAAAAGAGAAAAGATAGGGAAAGATGGTCTCTGTTGATGGAAACAACATGCTCATAACTGGAACTGTGTTACATGGTATACTTTTCTCCGGTGACACCGTATTCAATGCAACAACATGTTTACCACTAGATCTTTATCACATTTTTTGATAACATCGTATCCAATATAACAACATATTTGCCACTGAACCTTAATCGCCTAATGGATTTTTCTCCTACAACACTGTTATCAATACGGATCTTTATCATTCA
Organism: Sepiola atlantica; assembly: GCA_963556195.1. NCBI lineage: Eukaryota > Metazoa > Mollusca > Cephalopoda > Sepiida > Sepiolidae > Sepiola > Sepiola atlantica. The sequence goes on from OY744524.1 coordinate 45,639,299, forward strand.
ATGGTCTTAGCCCTTCAAGTGCTAAAACGCCTTCTGTTGACTTCTATTAAACCCGTTTTTTCATGGATAGCATAGCACGCAAATCACACATAGTCGATACATATGAATACTCTAGTTCCAGCATGTACTTTTTCTTTCTCACACAAAGTTCTACATGCTAGACAAAGACGGGCTCTTTTATAGTTGTGATAAGGTAAGTCAAGAATATTTCCACCACTGGATCCAGGTTCTAGCTCATCACGTCCACCACATTATCAGATGTGTTTATATGCAAGATACAGTTCTTATATATGTTTATATGATAGTATGTGTGTGTGTGTGTAATTTGAATGCGGACAAAGGAATGTTCTTACTGACTGAGTGGCTCTAAAGTGTCTGGCATGGTTTGCACGGTTGTTTATAAGTTCTAAGATTTGGTTGGCCAACCAGCAAACCTTGTGTATTGGAGTGGATGAGTAGCAGCAGAATGGCTGGATTTAACATGGACGCTAGTCTTAGATGAGAACCACTATAGTAAATTGACTGCGGTTTCTATTTATATCTGTGACTCTAAAGAAAATAACTGAGAAATGAGTACTTTTAAGTTTAACAGAATTGGTTGGGTAATAGATATTTTTTATTATTATATTTCCAAGCTAAATGCATAGAGCCAAATGTTTACAAACGAACTTTTAGCCCTTAAACTCCTCGTGATCTCACAACATAAAATAATTGTTTACTATTTACTATTGATAAAAAGCTTACACAAATTTTCCTATTTTACATATCTGTCAATATTTTTGTTGGCAGTGAATCTCTCGATTTTATTGCATTAAATATTTCGAAAACAAAAGTAAAATAAATGATAATAAATAATCTTTAAACAAAAAGACTTTAATTATTTCATTAAGTTGAAAATAAATTAAAAATAAAATAATTTTCAACACAGATTTTTGTCAATACAAAAACGTAAAGTGCAAAGGAACAAGAAACAGATTTATTTTATTTATTAAATCTAGTCGAATTATTATATGTTAAGCAAGGTGATAAAATTATTTTGTGCTTATGCATATCAACCCTGACATTGAAATATTTAAAGAATGTATAAACTTTATTATGTACTTACGTGTTAGCTGAAAATAAGATTGTGCAGAAAAAATTACGCAAATTCATCCAGTAGTTATTAAATTATAAGAAAAAGAAAAAAAATGATTTTACGTACATTTTGACATTTTTTTAAACAATGGAGACCCCAAACCCCGAAATCGTGAAAATATGAGTTATCGTCCTTGACCACTGGAAAATGGTGGAAATATCTACAGAGTGATAAAATCGTTTTTTTATTTATAATTAAATAAATACTGGATAAATTTGCATAATTTTTGGTGTGCAGTCTATTTTTCATCTACCACGTAAGTACATAACAAAGTTTATACATTTCTTTAGCTATTTTATTTTTAAGAACGGTCTAACATGTCAGGGTTGATAAGCATAAGCACCAATTATTTTTACAACATTGATAGCCTGTAACTTCACAATGATAAACTAAGTAAAATGTCTGTATTCCCTCTGACAGACTCGATAGTCGCTTGTGTATAATTGGATTGGTGACTAGATGAAGGGGCATTATTAATAGTCATACTTAATTTCACAGTCATTTGCGATAAAGTTAGAACCTCCCACTCTTCCGCAGTAAGAGAACTCAAATCGTTTCGGATACATACACATCAGCGGTGGTATCGGGTTAGATGGGGGGGGGGGATGACTATTCACTTTATACATTCAAATTTTAACTCTCCTGGGATTAACTAGAAATAGTAATAATCTATGTTCAATTGTTATTTATTCACCAAGGTTATTTTTTGTTTTACTTTTATTCACCACAAACAAGGCATAGGGGTCAGATTTATAGGTGGCATCCTAGGTGGGGAGTTTTGCAGCAAGATGTGTGTTCACATTAAAATTACATTTCTGCATGTTGGTATAGTCGGTGAAACAGGGAACAGGAAGAGAATTCCAAAGGCAAGTGGTTCGAGAGAAAGAAGCTATTAGAGTAGAGTTTTCCAGCATCTGGAATGTCTATAGTGAAGGGGTGTGATTTTGCTGGTAGTCGGGATACAAGTGAAATAAGTTCATCGGAGCACATTCTGTGTAAGTACTTGTAAAACAAGCACAGGGATGCACCGTTGCGGCGATGGGACAGGGGTTGGAGCTTGTTTTACAGTACAGAACATATTAGGTTAGAGACTCTTTTTTGTACCCTGTCCAAGAGGGAGAGGTTAGTGTCTGGTGCAGATGTTGCAGCAATACTCTATTTCATAAGAGGATTTCACAAATTTAAAATAAAAGATGAAGATGTTAAAATATTTTAGTCAATAATCTACGTATAACAAATTATCAAATTGGCTGCAGTACGTAAAAAATTGGCATAAAAGTTTATTCACGTAAAAAGGTTAATGTAAGCATTTACTTTGTAGCCGTCCTATTTTGAATGATCTGTTTCAACTGTCAAATTTAAAAAAAAAGCCATTGTGGATATATCAAAAACATCAGGAAATTTAATTGAATGTCCTGCTGGCTTGGTAGGCCGAGAGCAGATTTGAACCGTTTTCTCAAATAATGACGATGGAGAAACACTTGAAAAGCCATATCAACTTATGATAGTTCCATTTCAATCGCTTCATCCAATGAGGACGAACATCACTCTAAACTGAACCCCTATCCCCTGAACGACGCTCTTTTGGTCAGTATCTATGATTTGAGGAGTCTATCATTTTTACTAAAGCTGAGTTACTCAACGTTTGTTTCCCTAAAGCATTTTTCCTATATATTTTCATCACACAAAATACATATTAAAATATTCCTTGGTATTGAATTATGTTTGAAAAAAAATTCATTTTTACTTAGCCATAATTTGAAATTTCTCACCAAGTAACCCATCTCTTCCTAAGTATCTGTCTATTACTCTTCACCCTCTCTCATTGTGTGTTGTGTGCCCCCCCCACTTATTTTATACAGTTTCTATCACTCTCTCTCCCGTCTCTCTCTCTCTATCTGTTTATTAACAGTCGAAGGTAATAAAATTAACTATAAAACAGAAGAATAGAATAGTCCATTATAAACAATAGGGAATATCCCCACTATCACTATTATTCTCCATAGATGAGAAAAAAGAGAAATAAAGATAGAGACGAGAGGGTGGGGAGATAGCGAACAGAAAGAGACTAATTTTGGATTTTGTCTTTTTAATATTTTTAATTTAACTGGTTTTGAAAACTCACTTTTTCCGGATTCAAGCAATCTAACCCGAGCTCTATGAGTAATTCAACGGCTTACATTTCTTCTAGTCTTATCATAAATGCACGTGACTTTAGTTTAACCAAGAAGAGACTTTATTAAAAAATGGGTACTGATACAGAATCGGACCCAATTTCCACCCAAGAATAGATTTTATTAAAAAATGGGTACTGATACAGAATCGGACCCAATTTCCACCCAAGAATAGATTTTATTAAAAAATGGGTACTGATACAGAATCGGACCCAATTTCCACCCAAGAATAGATTTTATTAAAAAATGGGTACTGATACAGAATCGGACCCAATTTCCACCCAAGAATAGATTTTATTAAAAAATGGGTACTGATACAGAATCGGACCCAATTTCCACCCAAGAATAGATTTTATTAAAAAATGGGTACTGATACAGAATCGGACCCAATTTCCACCCAAGAATAGATTTTATTAAAAAATGGGTACTGATACAGAATCGGACCCAATTTCCACCCAAGAATAGATTTTATTAAAAAATGGGTACTGATACAGAATCGGACCCAATTTCCACCCAAGAATAGATTTTATTAAAAAATGGGTACTGATACAGAATCGGACCCAATTTCCACCCAAGAATAGATTTTATTAAAAAATGGGTACTGATACAGAATCGGACCCAATTTCCACCCAAGAATAGATTTTATTAAAAAATGGGTACTGATACAGAATCGGACCCAATTTCCACCCAAGAATAGATTTTATTAAAAAATGGGTACTGATACAGAATCAGACCCAATTTCCACCCAAGAATAGATTTTATTAAAAAATGGGTACTGATACAGAATCAGACCCAATTTCCACCCAAGAATAGATTTTATTAAAAAATGGGTACTGATACAGAATCGGACCCAATTTCCACCCAAGAATAGATTTTATTAAAAAATGGGTACTGATACAGAATCGGACCCAATTTCCACCCAAGAATAGATTTTATTAAAAAATGGGTACTGATACAGAATCGGACCCAATTTCCACCCAAGAATAGATTTTATTAAAAAATGGGTACTGATACAGAATCGGACCCAATTTCCACCCAAGAATAGATTTTATTAAAAAATGGGTACTGATACAGAATCGGACCCAATTTCCACCCAAGAATAGATTTTATTAAAAAATGGGTACTGATACAGAATCAGACCCAATTTCCACCCAAGAATAGATTTTATTAAAAAATGGGTACTGATACAGAATCGGACCCAATTTCCACCCAAGAATAGATTTTATTAAAAAATGGGTACTGATACAGAATCGGACCCAATTTCCACCCAAGAATAGATTTTATTAAAAAATGGGTACTGATACAGAATCGGACCCAATTTCCACCCAAGAATAGATTTTATTAAAAAATGGGTACTGATACAGAATCGGACCCAATTTCCACCCAAGAATAGATTTTATTAAAAAATTGGTACTGATACAGAATCGGACCCAATTTCCACCCAAGAATAGATTTTATTAAAAAATGGGTACTGATACAGAATCGGACCCAATTTCCACCCAAGAATAGATTTTATTAAAAAATGGGTACTGATACAGAATCGGACCCAATTTCCACCCAAGAATAGATTTTATTAAAAAATGGGTACTGATACAGAATCGGACCCAATTTCCACCCAAGAATAGATTTTATTAAAAAATGGGTACTGATACAGAATCGGACCCAATTTCCACCCAAGAATAGATTTTATTAAAAAATGGGTACTGATACAGAATCGGACCCAATTTCCACCCAAGAATAGATTTTATTAAAAAATGGGTACTGATACAGAATCGGACCCAATTTCCACCCAAGAATAGATTTTATTAAAAAATGGGTACTGATACAGAATCGGACCCAATTTCCACCCAAGAATAGATTTTATTAAAAAATGGGTACTGATACAGAATCGGACCCAATTTCCACCCAAGAATAGATTTTATTAAAAAATGGGTACTGATACAGAATCGGACCCAATTTCCGCCCAACTTTGCATCGATTTCTTCCGGCAGTTTACATAAGCCGCTGGAAAAAGCTGACATAAAGACCGAAAGACAATGAAACAGAAATGCTGCTGTGTTGCCGTTTCTTGTCTTTTTCAAGAAAAGTTTCAAGTAAATACTTTTTTAGACGAAGAAAACTAAAAATAAACAACTGGTCAAAGTTTTTTTTTATATATGAAACGAACAAAACATTTTTATATAAAACGAACAAAACATTTTTATATATACATAGAACAAAACATAGCTAAACAATTGTTAATAATCAACAATGATTTTTTAAATTTTTGCCCAGAACAACTGATAAAAAGTCTGTTTTTTTAAAAACTTTTTTTATATACATAGAACAAAACATACATAAAAAATGGTTCCTTGGGGTCAACCTGCACATATACTCACAGTTTCTGCATTGTTATTTTCTGAGCTAATAGATATCGTTCTTGGCAGAAAGAGATGACTCTTTCGAGAGATTGGATTCGTTGAGCTAGATCGTTAAAATTCATTTTAGTATTTGACAAATTTTCCTTGATTTACTCAATTTCGAGATTTGTTGCAAACTTGTTCTCTGTTGACATCTGACAGCTGATTGACTAATCACATCTGAGTATGCATTAAAGTACTTATACAATAACAGAGTATGCTTCAAAGTACTCATAAAATAACATAGTATGCATTAAAGTACTCATACAATAACAGAGTATGCATTAAAGTACTCATACAATAACAGAGTATGCATTAAAGTACTCATACAATAACAGAGTATGCTTTAAAGTACTCATACAATAACAGAGTATGCTTCAAAGTACTCATACAATAACAGAGTATGCTTCAATGTACTCATACAATAACAGAGTATGCATTAAAGTACTCATACAATAACAGAGTATGCATTAAAGTACTCATACAATAACAGAGTATGCATTAAAGTACTCATACAATAACAGAGTATGCTTCAATGTACTCATACAATAACAGAGTATGTTTCAAAGTACTTATACAATAAAAGAGTATGCTTCAAAGTACTCATACAATAACAGAGTATGCTTTAAAGTACTCATACAATAACTGAGTATGCATTAAAGTACTCATACAATAACAGAGTATGCATTAAAGTACTCATACAATAACAGAGTATGCATTTAAGTACTTATACAATAACAGAGTATGCATTAAAGTACTCATACAATAACAGAGTATGCTTCAAAGTACTTATACAATAACAGAGTATGCTTCAAAGTACTCATACAATAACAGAGTATGCATTAAAGTACTCATACAATAACAGAGTATGCATTAAAGTACTCATACAATAACAGAGTATGCTTCAAAGTACTCATACAATAACAGAGTATGCTTCAAAGTACTCATACAATAACAGAGTATGCATTAAAGTACTTATACAATAACAGAGTATGCATTAAAGTACTCATACAATAACAGAGTATGCATTAAAGTACTCATACAATAACAGAGTATGCTTCAAAGTACTCATACAATAACAGAGTATGCATTAAAGTACTCATACAATAACAGAGTATGCTTCAAAGTACTCATACAATAACAGAGTATGCATTAAAGTACTTATACAATAACAGAGTATGCTTCAAAGTACTCATACAATAACAGAGTATGCATTAAAGTACTTATACAATAACAGAGTATGCTTCAAAGTACTCATACAATAACAGAGTATGCATTAAAGTACTCATACAATAACAGAGTATGCATTAAAGTACTCATACAATAACAGAGTATGCATTAAAGTACTTATACAATAACAGAGTATGCTTCAAAGTACTCATACAATAACAGAGTATGCATTAAAGTACTCATACAATAACAGAGTATGCATTAAAGTACTTATACAATAACAGAGTATGCATTAAAGTACTCATACAATAACAGAGTATGCATTAAAGTACTCATACAATAACAGAGTATGCTTTAAAGTACTCATACAATAACAGAGTATGCTTCAAAGTACTCATACAATAACAGAGTATGCTTCAAAGTACTCATACAATAACAGAGTATGCTTTAAAGTACTCATACAATAACAGAGTATGCATTAAAGTACTTATACAATAACAGAGTATGCATTAAAGTACTCATACAATAACAGAGTATGCATTAAAGTACTTATACAATAACAGAGTATGCTTCAAAGTACTCATACAATAACAGAGTATGCTTCAAAGTACTCATACAATAACAGAGTATGCTTCAAAGTACTCATACAATAACAGAGTATGCTTCAAAGTACTCATACAATAACAGAGTATGCTTCAAAGTACTCATACAATAACAGAGTATGCTTCAAAGTACTCATACAATAACAGAGTATGCTTCAAAGTACTCATACAATAACAGAGTATGCTTCAAAGTACTCATACAATAACAGAGTATGCTTCAAAGTACTCATACAATAACAGAGTATGCTTCAAAGTACTCATACAATAACAGAGTATGCTTCAAAGTACTCATACAATAACAGAGTATGCATCAAAGTACTCATACAATAACAGAGTATGCTTCAAAGTACTCATACAATAACAGAGTATGCATTAAAGTACTCATACAATAACAGAGTATGCATTAAAGTACTCATACAATAACAGAGTATGCTTCAAAGTACTCATACAATAACAGAGTATGCATTAAAGTACTCATACAATATACATGTGCATATGGGACGGAAGAATAAGTAAATGGATTTTCATGTCTCTTTGGTGTGTCAAAAAAAAATGTGTGACTCGGTGAAAAGAGGAAGACAATATTTTGACACTTTTGTGTTAGAAAACGCTTTCTGGAATTGGACTCGGATTTGAAATCTGGTTGCTTTGTTTAGAAATACCTTTTTTTCTGATTGCTCAGAGAAGGACCCAGACAATAACTAAAAAAGCAAGATCATAACAGAGACCAATTACAATTCGATAGTTGGTTAACAATCAGTTAGTTTAAGGTTCAAGGCAGTTAGTGGATTACAGTAGTTTGGATAGGCACTTATAGGGGTTCACACAATGGGAAGTTCAAGATGGCTCTTTCTCACCTACACATTTCATTCCACTTGGCAATAGAACCCACCAGAATACTAAAATAAAATTTTTTTTAATCCGCATCTCTGAACTAGCTTTTCTCGTGTGTTGCGGCTTGCTCATTTATGCCTTCCCCTCCAAATCAGAGAACTTGAGGTCCTACCGATGACAATACGGCCAAAGACGTGCAGCGGCAAAATAATAGGAGGAGGGGGGTATAGCTGAGGTTCAGGACAAAACTATTCTAGACTTTCTCAGTTTTTAACATCTTATTTTATTAGAATACTTTTATTGTAATGGGGAGATACTGAATACGGGGAAAGACACCTGGAGTTTTAATACTTCATTTTGAAAGAGCATTCAAATATGTCATGCCCCTCCAATCGAAGCTGAGGGTAGAGGAAAATGTAGAAACAAAAATCCATATTCAATTAGGTCGGGGCTTTTTTTTTCTTTAGAGGCATGGAAAATCTATTGCTGTTCCAGACCCAACCTATCGTCACTTTTCAGAGAGCTGCATTGAATTAAATCAGTAGAGCTCAAAACTAATATGCAAATCAGTGTAGATTAAATTCCGTTTGAACTTAAACACACTTTTCTTCTATAGCAGCAAAATGATTAAAATATGTTTTTATATTTTATTTTAATTATCTCTAATATCATAATCCACGTTGTATCTATCTTTCAATATTGAAAGTGAACTCATCTCTAATAATATTCGTTCTGTCTTGCTTCCAAGATTTATGTGTATAAGTAGCTATAAATGCAAAAAGTGTCCAGTGAAAAAAGTTTTGTTTTTTTTAGTTTTTTTTAACTAGGTTCACCCCAAACAAGGCAAGTTGTCACCGTCAATGTAAGGGGCTACTGAGAATTAGGGTGAAATTTTAGGTGATATCATCCTAAAAAAAAATTTTTTTTCACTGGACACTTTTTGCATTTTTGATATTCTTCTCACACACTTACATCTACATTTATTTTTCAAATTATGACTTTTTTAAATCCTGACTTTTGGTTTATCCCTCGCCAACTTATCTATCTATTTACATTCCTTTAATGATACGAATCCATTCTTTGAAAAGCCTGGCTTAAGGAAAAAATAAATACTCTTTAATTGAATATACCTTGTTTTGAATAACTGCAGACGTAATAGATTTGTCATTCATACATTTTTTATTTCTCTTCTTTCACTTGTCTATATATATATACTAGCAAATATATGCTCCCTCCGGTCGCATATTTTTATTAGGCCGGGATCCTGATATCATGATGAACGAACTACATACATTGACTCCTTCAACAGGAAGAGGTAATGACTGAGAGGATTATATGACGAACGAACATTACCCCCCCCCCCCCAAAAAAAAATAAATAAATAAAAAGGAGTTAATGCCTGGGAGGAGGATATCATGACAACAGAATTGATAGTACACTACCCTGACCCCCTAAAAATGTAGAAAGTAATCCTGGGATGATAATATCGTGAGGAACGAACATATACTATATACCCCCCCCCCCGAAGAAGTAATGCCTAGGAGGAATGTATCATGAGGAATAAAAATATACTACACTAACACTTATAACGTGCTACCAGGACACACCACTCGAGGACATTAATACACAACGAGCTTCGTCAACAACTGAAGCACAAGATCAAGCGACATCATGTCGTTAAAAAAAAAACGAAGAAAAAAAAATTGTCTATTATCCTGCTGAATCGAAAATTTGAATTTAAATAAATAATATGTTTATTTAAAAACAAAAATAAGAAAAGTCTCTGCATTTTACTGGTTTCAAAAACCGTTTAAAATTATATATATTAAATTTATATATATATATATATATATATATATATATATATATATATATATATATATAAAATATAATAACACGAAATCACATAATTGTCGATGCAATAATTTATTTCAACCGTTCGGTTTTTTCAAGCATCACTCAGACAATTACATTTTTGAGACTGATAGAAAATTGAATTTCCCTACCACAGTTCCAATACAATCATAGATGGTGGTAGTAGCAACCAATTTGATACATCTTTTATAGAGAGGGGGAAAATTTAAAACTTATATTTAACTATGGCGGGCGAAGGGGAGGGATCTTTAAGTTAATCAACTAAAAACTGCCATGTCAAAATTATGACACATACGACTTGGCGATATCAACCATATAGTCAATTTTACTCACGCGCATACACAAAACTAAATACGCACACATCATATGCGCACTCACATACATAATCTCACTCGCACATTATCATAACTAAACATAATCACATACGCAACTTTTATTCATCTCTAGCCAGAATGCGTCCGGCGAAACTCGTGTTCTCAAATTCGGTTAGAGAAAAGAAAGAAAGAAACAATTAACAGGCACAGAGAAGATATAGACAGACCGCGTGTCATAAATTCTCAGTCCGTCTGGGTTCCAAGAAAGAGAATCTAATTGAAATAAGATTACACGCACATACAAATATGTATACATACAAATCCATACGCACATACACACACATATATACACATACACACCCACACATATACATATCTATACACATATACATATACACACATATATACATATATATATATATATATATATATATATACATACATGAATACACCTATATATATCTCTGAATCTATTTGAAATATTGACTAAATGCATACGCATGTAGTTGTTCACACATGTAAACATACATACACATACATACACACACACATATATACATATACGCACATATACACACATATACCTACACACACATACATATATATCCACACACCTACACACAATATTTACATAACACTCTATATTCTTACTGATGTAATATGAGTTCTAAAAATTAGTCTTACCTTATTTATATTTTAGATTAATTTGATAATCTATTATTATAAATATCATGCGGGGGGGGGGGGGGTTATCGTACCTAATGTTATTCAATTTGGTATCTTCACCGTTGTAATTCTAGAGGCCCATCGGATTACTAATTCAAGTCTAATAATGTCTATTGGTAATATTTGACATTTATACTTATATTAATTCAAAAACTAGTGTATTACCTGCAGAAAAATTTTCATACCACTATCTTATTTTAAGTAAATAATAAATATCCGCGTACACACTAATACTATATATCACCAAGTCAGTAAATCTGTGTCTATCACAGATATTATTATAAATATTATGGGGGGGGGGTTTACCGTAAGTAATGTTATTCAATTTGGTATCTTCACCGTTATAAGTCTAGAGGTCCATCGGATTACTAATTCAAGTCTAATAATGTCTAGTGGTAATATTTGGCATTTATACTTATATTAATTCAATAACCGCAGAATTTTTTTTTAAAAACACTATCTTATTTTAAGTAAATAATCTGAATAAATAAATATTTCAAAATACCATTATATACGCATACACACAAATACTATATATCACCAAGTCGGCAATTCTGTGTCTATAGCAGATATTATTATAACTATTATGTTGGTGGTGGTGGGGGGGTTACCTTAAATAATGTTATTTAATTTGGTATCTTCACCGTTATAAGTCTAGAGGTCCATCGGATTACTAGTCGTTGATTATTTTAAATTTATATTTATGTCTGCACTTAGCCATAAGTTCATCTCGTTTATTTAAGAGGTTATTTCGATCATATTTTAGGATTCTTATTTTTTCTTCTAGACATAAGTTGCATCTTTGTCTAAATCCATCTGGAATATTCGAAAAACATAAGATTGACCACGAAACCACCGGGGACCTGTTCTCATTTTTCAGATGCCACCATTGTTTAGCTAACTCCGTTTTGCTCTTGAGTTCTGGGTTATTGAAAGAGTGTTTGTGGTCATAAAAACGTTGTTTCCAGTTTCCCGCGGAGATGCCGATGTAAACCTTTTTATCCCTGTTGTTATCTTCCGGATGAATAGTGGCCTTATAAACCACACACTCAACTTTACAGTTACCGTCCAGTGGGCAGTTATTTTTCACTTGACAATTACATTTATTTACTGTGACCTTATTCTTACTAGGATTGTTAAGTAATTTACGATTATGGGTGCTGATAATTACAGAAAGGATACCCACGACACTGAAAAAATAATCAATGAGGATACCAAGGAATTTGCATCCAAACTGAATATCGAGGATAGAGTGGGAAAAATTGATAAGAGAAACGCATACATACTCATCAAGGACCATAAGAAAAATTTCCACATTAAGAAACAAGCGAGAATAATCAACTCTACGAAATCGGAACTCGGCCATGTATCTAGGGAGATTCTACGAAATATTATTAATGTAACTCTAGAAGCTACCAAATTTAATCTTTGGAAGGACTCGGCGGATACTATCGAATGGTTTAAATCAATTGAAAATAAGAGGAATGCCTGCTTTATACAATTCGATATTATGGATTTTTACCCCTCGATTTCCAAGGAATTACTTACGAACAGCATTAACTATGCTGGGAATTTCGTGGATATATCCGATGAGCAGGTAAGATTAATTATGGCCTGTCGCAAATCCATCCTTATAAACAATCGAGAAACATGGATTAAATTGAACAACAACAAATTTGATGTCCCGATGGGTGCTTTTGACTCAGCCCAGATTGCCGATCTGGTGGGCATTTTTATAATGTACACTATTAGCAGAATTGTAGAGCCTAATTTAGTGGGGTTATATAGGGATGATGGACTAATTGTTATCCCCAATAGTGACGGCCCCCTGGTATCCAAAATACATAAAAATTAATAAGAGCATTCAAATACCTTGGATTTAAAATAGATATAACCCCAAATTGTAAAGAAGTAAACTATCTAGATATTACCTTAGACTTAGGAAAGGGGACATACAAACCCTTCAATAAAGATAATCACACACCATCTTATATCAACACTAGATCTAACCACCCGAACTGCATAATTAAACAAATACCTAAAACAATTAATACTAGAATAAATAAGCTTTCGGCTAACAGAGACATTTTTGAAGCAAATAAGCATTTATACAATGGAGCGCTAGAGAAAAGCGGATATAATGAAAAACTCAAATATACCAAGAAAGAAAATAAAAATAAATCCAGGAATAGAGGCCGAAAAATAATATGGTTCAATCCTCCCTACTGCCAACTATCTAACATCAACATCGGGAGAGTATTCTTGAACCTGGTAGATAAACATTTTAGCATAAATAATCCACTTAGGAAGATATTTAATAGAAAAACCATTAAAATCAGCTACTCTTGCACCAAGAACATGGACAGAATTATCAGCACCCATAATCGTAAATTACTTAACAATCCTAGTAAGAATAAGGTCACAGTAAATAAATGTAATTGTCAAGTGAAAAATAACTGCCCACTGGACGGTAACTGTAAAGTTGAGTGTGTGGTTTATAAGGCCACTATTCATCCGGAAGATAACAACAGGGATAAAAAGGTTTACATCGGCATCTCCGCGGGAAACTGGAAACAACGTTTTTATGACCACAAACACTCTTTCAATAACCCAGAACTCAAGAGCAAAACGGAGTTAGCTAAACAATGGTGGCATCTGAAAAATGAGAACAGGTCCCCGGTGGTTTCGTGGTCAATCTTATGTTTTTCGAATATTCCAGATGGATTTAGACAAAGATGCAACTTATGTCTAGAAGAAAAAATAAGAATCCTAAAATATGATCGAAATAACCTCTTAAATAAACGAGATGAACTTATGGCTAAGTGCAGACATAAATATAAATTTAAAATAATCAACGACTAGTAATCCGATGGACCTCTAGACTTATAACGGTGAAGATACCAAATTAAATAACATTATTTAAGGTAACCCCCCCCCACCACCAACATAATAGTTATAATAATATCTGCTATAGACACAGAATTGCCGACTTGGTGATATATAGTATTTGTGTGTATGCGTATATAATGGTATTTTGAAATATTTATTTATTCAGATTATTTACTTAAAATAAGATAGTGTTTTTAAAAAAAAAATTCTGCGGTTATTGAATTAATATAAGTATAAATGCCAAATATTACCACTAGACATTATTAGACTTGAATTAGTAATCCGATGGACCTCTAGACTTATAACGGTGAAGATACCAAATTGAATAACATTACTTACGGTAAACCCCCCCCCCATAATATTTATAATAATATCTGTGATAGACACAGATTTACTGACTTGGTGATATATAGTATTTGTGTGTACGCGGATATTTATTATTTACTTAAAATAAGATAGTGGTATGAAAATTTTTTCTGCAGGTAATACACTAGTTTTTGAATTAATATAAGTATAAATGTCAAATATTACCAATAGACATTATTAGACTTGAATTAGTAATCCGATGGGCCTCTAGAATTACAACGGTGAAGATACCAAATTGAATAACATTAGGTACGATAACCCCCCCCCCCCGCATGATATTTATAATAATAGATTATCAAATTAATCTAAAATATAAATAAGGTAAGACTAATTTTTAGAACTCATATTACATCAGTAAGAATATAGAGTGTTATGTAAATATTGTGTGTAGGTGTGTGGATATATATGTATGTGTGCGTATGTATATGTGTGTATATGTGCGTATATGTAGATATGTGTGTGTGTATGTATGTGTATGTATGTTTACATGTGTGAACAACTACATGCGTATGCATTTAGTCAATATTTCAAATAGATTCAGAGATATATATAGGTGTATTCATGTATGTATATATATATATATATATATATATATGTATATATGTGTGTATATGTATATGTGTATAGATATGTATATGTGTGGGTGTGTATGTGTATATATGTGTGTGTATGTGCGTATGGATTTGTATGTATACATATTTGTATGTGCGTGTAATCTTATTTCAATTAGATTCTCTTTCTTGGAACCCAGACGGACTGAGAATTTATGACACGCGGTCTGTCTATATCTTCTCTGTGCCTGTTAATTGTTTCTTTCTTTCTTTTCTCTAACCGAATTTGAGAACACGAGTTTCGCCGGACGCATTCTGGCTAGAGATGAATAAAAGTTGCGTATGTGATTATGTTTAGTTATGATAATGTGCGAGTGAGATTATGTATGTGAGTGCGCATATGATGTGTGCGTATTTAGTTTTGTGTATGCGCGTGAGTAAAATTGACTATATGGTTGATATCGCCAAGTCGTATGTGTCATAATTTTGACATGGCAGTTTTTAGTTGATTAACTTAAAGATCCCTCCCCTTCGCCCGCCATAGTTAAATATAAGTTTTAAATTTTCCCCCTCTCTATAAAAGATGTATCAAATTGGTTGCTACTACCACCATCTATGATTGTATTGGAACTGTGGTAGGGAAATTCAATTTTCTATCAGTCTCAAAAATGTAATTGTCTGAGTGATGCTTGAAAAAACCGAACGGTTGAAATAAATTATTGCATCGACAATTATGTGATTTCGTGTTATTATATTTTATTATTGCTCTGTTTACTACATTGAGCTCTCATACCCGGATTTCCTCCTGGAATTATTCCACTATAACACAAATATATATATATATATATATATATATACGTGTGTGTGTATTTAGGTAGCATGTTTTCATTAAGGCAAACGTTATTAAATAACACAAAGTTTTTTGTTTTATGAGGCTTTTTTCCCAAATGATCCAGTTTGGTTGAAATACCAATTGGATTATATGGAAAATTGAAAAAATTAAAAAAAGCCTAATAAAACAGCAACAAAATAACTATGTGTTATTTGATAACATTTACCTTAATATATACTTAATATAGATACAAACATGATTATTTATTTGATAATTTAAGATGAACTAAATTGATGAAATATTTATTATGAAAATAATAAATATAACTGAGCAAAGAGAGGTATATTTCTGATTTTATTGAAGTCTATACATTTAGCCCGGGATGGTTGCTAGACATTTAAAAGACGAGAAACTAATTTTGATATTTTTATGGTCCATTTTTGCCGCATTTCAGTCCAATCTATCCATTAGTCTTGCCGCCCACAAAGCATGGACAGACATACAATTTTCTTTATCATATTATTAGGCAAATATCGCCGGTAACGGGGTCATTGCTAATGGGTTATATCCTCAGTAAGTACCCTATAATTATGACTGCATGCTAAAATAGATTGAGTTCAACAAAAGTCAGTATTAAATAAAACAATGTATGTATTGTTGAAGTTTTGTGCCTTTAAACAAAGTGGGATTCAAGTTTTTTCTTTTAAAGAAACTGATTTTCTCATATAGTGGAGCATATAATGAGATAAAGAGAAAAAATGCAATTGTGAAACAAGCAAAACATTTGGCATTTGGAACATTAATAATATTATCATAAATAAAAACAACATCCGCCACCAAAATCAAATTTCCAAGATGGCGGTCACTTTTGATAGTAAAATTGTTCTCTATTTGAAATATTTACATTCTACGAGCCAACAGACCTTAAATATTGTTGAATAATTAATTAATTAAGTACTTAATTCCAGATTTGTTCAATACATTACATCTCTAATATTTTTGTTGGGAGAATTTCTAAATAAAATAGCAGCTAATCAGTTTGAAGTTCTGGAAAAGATATACAATTTTATATTTTAAAATCATGCCGTTTTATTGAGGCGAGAGCCGAGAGAAACTTGTGTAGTTTGACATTTCAGTTAATCGAAGGGTTTTAAAATTAATTTTTAAAATGCGAGGAAACTTGTAGCTTTAAAAATAATTTTATAACTAGCGAAACATGTAGAAATGAAATAACTTATTTTTATGTATTTATTGTATTTTTTATTTCTTTAAATGTAATTACTCTAAGGTATTTGTCCCGTTTCTAAATATCAAATTAATATATAAATAATGATCACAAAAGATTAAGGAATTTTGTATAAGGGGAAATGTCAGACCAATTCGCTTAACGAATCCAAATTTATTCAAAAGATAATTGGTGTTCGTTGAACCCACCCGGTTACTTTTAAATTCATGCTAATGAAATCATCAAATAACAAATAATAATTTGCCTTCTTCCTGTTGCCTATACAAGCGTCAAGTTAGTCTATTATTCTCGCCCACTCAGCCTAGTCTGATGATTGCATTGGCATAACACTCGGAATAATCGAATGGTATATTGAATTAGACACGGTGCTCGATCCAAAGATGATCGGTGGATTCGTGCAGTAGTCGAGTGGCAAGCACGTAAGTAGAAGAAGCAACTAGTCCCCCATTTTAGATGAACTAAGAAAATAAATAGGATTTAATGGAGATGGACTGTGAGAGCACACAGAAAATGAAAAATAATGCAATGCTGCGATCAATGGAGGCACCTGCAAATCTAGTGGGGCTTGGCTAAGATCAAAATGCATTAACTATTTTCCCAGGTATTACTGTTGTGATGTGGTTATTCATTTGTTTGAGTGTGGAGTCATCTCGTAATGCCCTTCATCTGACCTTAGAGGATGAACAGCCTTGGACGATCTGTGCGAGTATCTCCCGATCTGTATCTACGAAATCACACGTGGACGCTAGGGTCCTCAATCTCACATGAAATGAGTCTAGACTTTCGTCAACATTCTTTTTTAAAGATTTAAAGATCTCATAAGACATATTTCTTTGCGGTGTGAAATAGTCAGTCAGTGATTTCTTTGCTATTTCGTAGGTGTTTGGTATTTCTGATCCATCTGATTCGACGGTTGCACCGACACCTTTTTGCATCTCCGTAAAGTTGTGGAAAATATCAAAAACTTTGTCTCCGGCAAGGTGAAGTAGACACGCTCTCTTCTTACCGTCTTCTCGAATATCGAAAGCCACGAACACATTCTCAAGTTTGTCCAACCACTTTTGCCAACGATTTCCGTTAGTACTCGGATTTTCGTGGACGCTAAAACTTGGAAAATGCATTGGACCGTTGTGAGACATTCTGTTTTGTTTGTTTTTTTTTAATAAAAAAATGTTAGCTCGTATGTTCGAATACTCTGTGAGTTTTTTCGTTTAAATTCTCGTCGCCAGTTGTTGTGATGTGGTTATTCACTGAAAGTAAGAAGTAATACGAGCAAGGGGGACAGAGGTCAAAAAGGACACAAACACGATGTTACTTGATCGGTCGCTCGGTGCGTAAGAGAGTTACACGTAAGCACTCATTGTTTACATACATCAGAAATATACAAGGGAGATAATTACAGATTACAAATAATTACAGAATGATTGGTGCAAGGGAAGTAATCGTTGTCGTTCCCAAAATGTACGATTAGATACTATAATTTCAGGATAGAGGAGGAATGAGGCTACTTAATTTATGAGAGAGCGCCCACAAGAATGTTGTTTCTAATCTAGAGTGACCACTTTTGGGGACATGGCTTCTCCACATTAAAAAAACGAACTTTTCCCTCATTAGGATACAAATAAAAGGAGACATGTGGATATACATATAAGTAAACATTAAGAACTCGTTTATACTGAATTCCTATTTCTCTAAAACATAAATTCACTCAATTTTGATTAAATGTCAAATGCATAAAATGCTCCACACACACTTCCTGTTTAAAATACAAATGAAATGGGTACAATAATACGTATCAACTAATAAATACTCTACTCGCCATTTTAAGGAAATTTATCCACGTGAGCTAATCCCTGAGTTATAAAAACTTTAATTTATTTTCAGAGAGAGAGCTCTAACTACCAATTTAAATCTATGACAGAATTCACTATCTTTCACTGCATACTAAATCCATCTGAACTTTAAATAAACTTTGATGGAAACATTCAGTTTCATAAATACATGGTATGTCTACATTTCATTCAACATCTTATAGTACACGACATTCCAAACAGTTTACTACTAAGTTAAACACACACATATATATACTAGTATACACCCTCCATAAAATATGACGGAAAAAAAGTTATGCTTCGTCAGTGTTCACACTAATATTCATATCAAATCATAGAATTATGTAAGTAATTTAATTTGTCATATATAAATTATTATTATCATTTCTGATGACCTAAAAAACACCAACCGTTGACTTTTTATTTAGAGTAAAGGATTTCTTTCCAAATTCATTTTAGGTGGTGGGAGTTATCTGACTTGCTATTTGCTTTCTTGCTTCCATTCACCACTATATATGATTTCGTCTAGAGGCGTTTTTGTTTTCCAGATATAAAATGATTGTTTTCACATATATTAATAATATATATGGTTTTCATTATTTAAACAATAGTGGTAATTATTTACATGTTTAAATATACAAATAAGTACATTTACAATGTTTATACTAATATGAGATGTGTTTGTGTGTGTGTTAACTACTTTTAGGCTATTAGACCGAGGAACGTGAAATTTGATAAGAATGATATAGAGAATGTTCTACCATTATATATACTAGCTAAACGTACCCAGTATTTCCAGAGACAGAGTAAAGTCATTTCAGTTTTTAATTTTTATTTGTCTGCAAATTTATAAACTTATACAGAAAAAGAAATAGCATTTTAGTTGTAAGGGAGTCACTCCTGTTATATTCTTCAATTTAAAATATAAGTTATTCCCCTTTAGATTATTTGAGTCATACTGAAGATTGGAGACACCGTTATCGAATGATATGTCACATAATCTTTTTCGGCATCAAAATTTAAAAGTTTTCAGATGTTACCTATTTCTTTCCATAGCAAATGTTCAGAGTGGCAAATGTTCAGATTGGCAAATTTCTGTGTTAAAGAAAAAAAGAAATCCTTATCTTTGTTAAAAGAAGTATGAAGAAAATATTAAATCTATCAGAAGTCTATTAAAGTTTTTTTTACTGACATAAGTTGATTTTTATTTTTAGATGATTATCTAAAAATGTTTAATATTGCCAGTTGTCCAAGCCGGACTAAGTAATTTAAAAAATAAATTGTAGCAAAGTATCTTATCATATTGTCAATAACATGGTACAACAATAACAAATGAAAATTGAATAGTCAGATGCAGAGTTTGATTTGTCAGCTTAAATGTTATTTAGGTCTAACATTTAAAATCTGACAAGATACATTCTCTCTCTCTCTCTCTCTCTCTCTCTCTCTCTCTCTCTATATATATATATATATATATATATATATATATATATATATATATGCATATACTTATATGCTCATAAATAATTTAATAATTAGTGATTAATTAATGATGCACAAATAATTAAATAAATAGAAATAAATAAATACATTCACACATAAATAAACTCATAGATATTATTTCCTTCTTTTTTTCCACATTTTTCGTTTTTCATCATAATTTGCGTCTCTAAAACTTTTCCTTCCTTTTTAATTTGACACGTGGCAATTTCAGATGTCCACCCCCCCCCCATCCACCATCGGCCTATACACTGGTTTTGACACGATGACCCACACAATATCTCTTTTGCAAGGCTAAAAATAATAAACTCATTTTCATCTAACTCATTCCTTCCTTCCTCCTAAAAACTCCATTGACTGCTACTGCTGACACACAGCCAAATTGCCTTTCTCAATTTTTGATTCTTTCACTCACAAATCCAGCCGAAACTTGAGGGCAAATCAAATCAATAATTGTATGATTATTTTTTTCTGCATTTTTCTTCATCCTGAGGAAGTTTTACAATAAAGATGAAACGTTGATGAATACTTAAATAATATAGTCTTTGGCTTTCCTTTTTCATTTTCCATTTTTATTCCTATTTTTATTCATATTTACTAAAGAGTCACCACTTATCAAGGCCCAAACGCCACTCGAGAATAAAGGTTAATGGGGTTGTCAGGTGGACAGTAAGACAACATAATGGTGATTGGTAATGATGGTTGAAATTGGCAGAATTTGATTATTTAAGAGGACGCTTTAACAAGAATTTTTTTACTTTGGATTTCAAAAAGACGATGTTGTAGTCAGCTGAGAAGCAGCCCAACGGTATTGTGTTCAACAGACGGGTAGTTCTAGGTAAGAAACTCTGCTCATGGAAGCTCCATTTAGTTTTAGGTACACAGAGGGAGAAAGAGAAATTATTGACAATGGTTGTAGCTAGACAAGTTTTTGTTGTGAAGTTTTTACAGGGGGAACCATAAATTAGAGTTCAGTCGAGCACCTAGCATAAAAATAAAGATATAGCAGAGAAAGACTAGCAATATCGCTTCTGTGAGAAAGTGGCTGTAGAGAAGAGGACATCCGCACTAGATTTCAAAGTCGATTTTGTACTCTGTAAAGGCAAGAAAAGGTGCTCTGAGCAGCATCTCCCCAGATGTGGCAACAGTACTCCATCCTAGGACGTATTTGACTCTTATATAAGTAAAGGAGTGTGTCAAGCGTGAGATACCTTCTAGAGCGGTAGAATGATCCGACCACTTTTCCAGCGACCTTAGCAACGGATTTGATGTAAGTCTTCCTCAAGCGATTAATTTCAATTGGGGCAAAGTGAGGATCCGAGCGTTTGTGGTGAAAGGAGAGAAGCTTGCCCAATAAGAGACCATCTCTCAGTAGAGCTGAATACACAACCGAAGTTGATAATAGGTAGCGCCAGCTAGACTCTTTGCCTTTTCTTGACCAGGACACGGCACTATCAACAACTCCGTGTTGCTCAGACCAACCTCCAAACTTCTCTCTTGGGAAACAACAGACCCCCCCCCCGCCTTGTGATTCGACAAGAAGCTCAAAGGATCCAACATGGCTACCGCTGCACACACATGAACTTAATGCCACACACACACACACACACACACACACACACACACACACACATACCTACATTCTCATAGCCTAACTTCAACACCTGTTTACCTTACAAACATTCTCATATATGAACTCTTCTCTCTTCCCTACTAACAGGACATTTATTTACAACCAAGTGAAACTTCTAATCTTTTGTCTTCACCCATACCAATGGACGTATTCGTTTACTAACACCCTTCTCTTTCATTCCCTTTTATTTATATGTTAACGAAGATGACTCAATAAAGTTGTTTTAAATGTTAGAATGAAACTTTTTCTTTCTATTCTACAGACTGACCACTTGCACTTATTAAAGAAGTTTTATGAACCCACCTTGAGACGAGTATTCCAGCTACTTCATGGATATCACTTATAAATACTATGAATCCACTTAGTGTAATACAAGAATTTATATAACGATTCTAAAAACAAAACTATGTAATATAATATACAGTAAAGATTACTTGTTTGAATGCCATTCCAATACATGTATATAGAGATAGATAATATAATGTCACAGTTTTATAAATCCAGAATGTGACTGAATGATTTATCTGTGTTGCTTGTAAATAGAAACGTGTACAAAGAATACGACTACAGCTTTTTATAACATTACGCTTCAACACACATTGTCAAGAAGAATTTATATCGAATACGAATTACTAATTTCTTTTTCTTTTCATATTTTTGCTTCATAGATTTCTATCACTTTCTTTATTCTTTACCTTTTCTTTGCGCACATAAGATTTCATTAAAAATCAATATCTACACGTTTTTTTTAAATTCTCTCTCTCTCTTTCTCTCTCTCCTGAAGGAGGTAAAAAGCATAAAAAAAGAACATATCAATGACATGGAGTGACTGCAAGAAAGCCTACGACAGAATCCCTTAAGAATGAATAATTGAATGAGTGAGGATATACAAAATATCTGACAAAATTATTAATCTTATTAAGAAAGCAATAGGAACATGGAGACTGGAACTGACAGCTAGAGGACAACACCTGATTGAGATAAGAATACAGGGAGGCATCTTCCAAAGGAGACTCTCTATCACCACTACTGTTTATCATAGCCATGATGCCATTCAGCAACATACTTATGAAATGTGATGCCGGATACAAGTTTAAAGATACAGAAAACGGAATAAACCACCTCATGTATATGAACGACCTGAAGCTATTTACAAAAAAAGCAAAAAAGAACTGGAAAAGCTGATAAACACAATTAGAATCTTCAGCCATTTCATCCAAATGGAATTCGGAATGGAAAAGTGTGCACTACTAGAAATGAAAAGGGGAAAACTGGAGACAGTGAAGGGCATGGAACGACCCAACCAAGAAGAGATTAGGGCGCTCGGCGAACTTGATACTTATAAATATTGGGGAGTTCTGGAAGCAGACACCATCAAATCAACAGAACTGAAAGAGAAGATTGGAAAATAATACCTGAGAAGAACAAAAACTCTTAGAAACTAAATTATATAGTAGAAATCTAGTAAAAGGAATAAACACCTGGAAAGTATCACTAATAAGATACTTTTGACCATTCATTGGCTTGACAAAAAAAGAACTTAGGTATTTTGACCAGACGACTAGGAAACTAATGACCATGCACAATGCGCTATGCCCGAAAGATGATATTGACAGACTCTACGTGAAAAAGAAAAGAGTGGGAAGCGAACTGGTAAATATAGAAGACTGTGTGGAAGGCACAAAAGAAGAATAGGAAAAATACATGTGTCAGAAGACAGAAAGGCTGATTAGCGCAGCAAAAGAAAATGAACAATACAGAGAGCAGCGAAACCAGAAACCAAAAGACGAGGAAAGAAAAGTGGGAAGAAAAACTGCTACATGGGCGATTCATAAGAATGACATCAAAGCTAAAATAGATAAAACCCAAGAAAACAGTAAATATAGACTCTGTGGACAAAGAGACAAAACGGTAAATCACATAATAAGTGAATGCAGCAAACTAACCCACAAAGAATACAAAAACATGGACGACTGTGTGGGGAAAACAGTACACTGGGAACTATGCAAACATTTGCATTTTGAACATGCAGACAAATGGTACAGACACGAACCAGAGACAATACGGGAAAACGAAAATCGCAAAATCCTCTGGGACATGGAGATACAAACAGACAAACAAACTAGCAAGCGGACCGGATGTCATAAGAGTTAACAACAAGAAGAAAAAAATGCCAAATTGTAGATATTGCCATCCCAGCAGACCACAAAGAGGCAGAAAAATGAAACGAAATAAATACATGGAACTTGCCAAAGAACTGAAAGGAATATGGAAATGAAGAATGTCAATATAATACCAATAACCGTAAAAGTACTATGAACAGTTCTGAAAAAAAAACCCGTGGAAAATTGGAATCCAAAGGAAGACTAAGACTATACAATGGATGGTAATGATAAAAACAGCTAAAATGTTAAGGAAAATCCTCGAATGTGGAAACCAACCCACATAAACTATGAACGCTAACCAGAAGTTGCAACAGAAATAAAACAAAAACACGAATGGAACACCACGTGAACCTAAGGGAACTGAAACGGCAAGAAATCTCATAATTTTAACCCCCCCCCCTCTCCCCCAGGACAATGTGATGGCATCAGCTTCGGCTGATACCACACAAAAGAGTTGATCAAGGAGGAAGAGCACTAACCAGACCTCCACTGGAAAAATGCAAAGAGTACTCGGACCCTGGGGAGCCTTATTGCCACCAAATCCCAATAAAGACCAAAGGTTGTTGCCAGCGAGGAATCAATGGTAAGCAGCTGTTGCGATAACACAAAATCATTTGCAATGGTAATCAAAAGGGGTGGAGAATACGTGAAATCTTGGGAGACTTGTTGTCACTCGGACTCCAGGGAACACCACCGGTTATTGTCAGTGAGCAATCACTGATGATGACCTGTGTGAGAACTCCTAGAGCTAAAATATTATCATATAATTACAGGCACTGCGGTGCATAGATATTTTTAAATTATTGATTTTTTCACAATTTTATTTATTTATATTTTAATCTCTGACATATTTTACAACTTTCATTCATGTTCCACCAGGAGACCATCCCCATCACTGCTTCTCGCAATTAAACCACTGACTTTTACATTTTAGGCTTCATATTATTTATACTATCAAACATGTCTTTCCTCAGTTTGCTATATTAAAATTAATATCACTAGCTTTCTTCACCAGTCGAAAATATATGATAATTCATACTAAACACACACACACACACACACACACACACACACACACACACACACACACACACACACACACACATATATATATTATTATTATTTAATGTATCCACATAAAATGTTATAAGAAGATATAATCTTTTATGTATCAATTTTCAGTATTTACCTCAACAGTGCTCAATACGTGAGTAGAGCTAGGTAGTAAGTCATGAAAATTATTTCAGACCCGGCAACACAAATTCCATGCATTTTAGCCTGACGATTCCCTAAGGGGATGAAAACACGGAAGCCTCTGTGTAGCTTAATTAATATATTTTCATAACTTACTATATATATATATATATATATATATATATATATATATATATATATATATATATATATAAAATTAGGTATGTGTGTATGTTTATATATGTGTATGTACAGGATTCACTAATTAACCGATCATTATGAATTTTGGAACACAACTACTATGCGTAAGGGGTCGTAATACAAACTATATTTAGTTTAATTTGGTTTTATGCAAAGGTGCTGAAAAGGGGGTGGAAGCCTTTTACGAAATTGATTTTTAGCACTTCATTAGCCTATAAATTCACTTTTAATAGTATTGTTTATGCCCACTGAGGCCATCATACCAGGCGTCATCATCTCTTTTCAGAAGCGGGATGAGTCTGCGTGTTGGCGTTCTCATCCATCTGCCGACGAAACCGAATGGGACTTTTTCGGGTGAAATTGACTTTTATCGGTCTCTTAGACTATAAATTGAGTTTTAACAGTTCTGTTACACATACAGT
Source organism: Sepiola atlantica (assembly GCA_963556195.1). NCBI lineage: Eukaryota > Metazoa > Mollusca > Cephalopoda > Sepiida > Sepiolidae > Sepiola > Sepiola atlantica. The sequence goes on from OY744524.1 coordinate 45,665,359, forward strand.
GTGTGCACCGTTTTCATCTTTATTTTTCTTTTTTCTGCCCAGGTCAATGAAGAGCAGATATTACCTTCCTTCCAGTGTTTGTGTATAGACACAATTAATTATCCTCCATCCTATAAAAACAAGAATTCCTCACCTCTACATATGTACGTTGCTGTGAAAATATTTTTTCATAGTTGTGAAATAATACAAACGTTTATATGGTCATCTATTATTAAATTTGTCGACTATGTCAGGGAGATATAGTTGACAAACTCAATAAAATTGAACACACAATTTCCTTCACCTCCAAATTAGAAAATAATCACATTCTCAACTTCCTTGATATCACTCTGCACAACACCCCAAACGGCCTAAACTTATCAGTCTTTAGAAAACCAAAGAATAAAAATGATGTTATATATTTTTACTCTGACCACAACAACAGAATTAGAATTTGCAGCTCTGCTTAACTCTGCAATGAAGAAACCTATCTCCAGAACACTTACCATTTCATTCAAAACGCTAAACGCAAAGCCTTTAATATCCACAATAAAAAAACAGACTATCACCACAAAAATTTCCCTGATAACATCACCAGCACAAATAACACCGGCATGACTGAGAAAACTGAGAAAATTAAATCCTAGATAGTTCTCTCCAATAATCCCATATCTATTTCCGGACCATATAAAGAATAAGGACCCCGGAAATTGAAAAGATGAAAAGAGACAAAATTCGGTCTACACTGGTTGACCATACCGTTTTTTTGTAAACAAATGAATAACGCTGTGTTTTTTTTAGTCAAACACTCGCTTTTTAATACAGGGAAAAATTTATTTTAAGAAATAGGATACGTTTTTTAATTTACAAAACAGTTTTAATAATCAAACGAAACATTGCAGAATTCTTGTTCTAAAATGTTTTCGCGTCACTATTTACTTGCCTCCCCACGATAGCAGAATGCATAATGAAATAGAAAATCTTATATGGTGCGTCTTTTTTTTTTACAATACGTTTTAATAAACACAGAAGATTCTATTTCTTGTGTTGTGTATTTTAAGAAAAGGGGGTATATTAAATATTTTTTCTTAAATTACACAATACGAAAAATAGAATCTTCTGTGTTTATTAAAACATATTGTAAAAAAAAAGACGCACACTATAAGATTACTGTCCTCGTAGGGAGGCAAGTAAATAATGACACAAAAACATTTTAGAACAAGAATTCTGCGATGTTTCTTTGATTATTTAAAAGATTTTGTAAATAAAAAAACGCATCCTACATTAAAAATAAATATTTAATAAATATTTCTTAAAATAAATATTTCTCTGTATTAAAAAGCGAGTGTTTAACGAAAACCCCAAAACACAGTGTTATTATTCGTTTGTTTACAAAAAAACCGGTATGGTCAACCGGTGTAGACCGAATTTCGTCTTTTAAAAATCTTTTTAATTTCCGGGGTCCTTATTCTTTATGTGGTCTCTATTTCCTTACAAAAGCAATTCAAATCTGATATAAAAATAGTAACATCAACTTCTAAAACAATTAAAGATTTACTCAACACCAAACCCCGTCCTCAACTACCCCCTAATGACACTTCGGGTATCTTTAAGAATGATCAGTACAGTCGCGGACGGGGTCCAAAAAACTAACGAGAACGGGGTTATAAAAAGCCGGCATTTGCAAAATAAAATGTACCGCACGTCCGATGTTTTATATTGATGAAACGGACAGAAATATAAAATCTCGCATTTACGAACACAAACAGGACCTCAAACACAACAATCCCACTAACTCTCTAGTGATACACAGAAACACTTTTACCCACGATTTTGACTTTACAAACTGCACCCTCCTCAAGACCGAATACTCTCTCCAACGTCGCAAGTGCTATAATACTTCTCTCATCACCATTTAACGTAAACCTCAGACTCGGATCTTATTCCTTAAACAAACTTCTGGCAAAACCCGCACTGAAACAATGCAATATTTCACGCCACTGCTTAGATAACTGTAAAATAATTTTTCTTTTTTACTACATTTAATCTATATTTCCATTTTTTTTCCTTTTTGTTTTCTTTTTTCTTCCCCCACACTCCCTTTTCCCATTTTAACGTCTCTGTCACACTCGTCTCATTATTCTTTCTTTTTTCAAATAGTTAAACACGTGCTGTTCTGCATTCTTCCTTTTCCTATGTTTTTACCGTTATCGAATAAATTTAAAATCTTCACTCTGAAGACGTTCGAAACCGGTAAAATCTCTTGTTGATTTATTCCTGTATTTAATTGGTTTTTATGTTTGTCTTTTTGACCCCCTCTCCACACACACATATATATATACGTACATAAAAGTAATCCATGGACACGTGTTTCTAGCTAACTTACACAGAGATCGAACCTTCGATATTGATGTCTATAGTCCAGCATTCTACCACTGGACCAAGACGCTCTGTATAGAAATATGTACGATTTTTATCACCTAAATATTTAATGTATTTTTATGTATTTATTTTTATAGGTGAAAGCAGCGTTCGTTGTTATTTTGCTTACTATTATTTCGACTGTCTCACTTTCTTTAATTATATAAAAATACATAAAAATAAATAATTACATAAAAATACATAAATATAATATATATATATATATATATTTTTTTTTTGTTGGTGATTTTATTATTCCATTAATTGCGACAAAATATATGCTGTTTCATTAGCGCCCGCAATGAGCGCCAACTCTTCAAGCGACAATGGAATGAAAGAGTTGGCGCTCATTGCGGGCGCTAATGAAACAGCATATATTTTGTCGCAATTAATGGAATAATAAAATCACCAACAAAAAATATATTTTGCTCTGAATTTTCATTGAGCACTCTCATAAACTCTTCTACAAATTATCAACCCTCATCTAAAAAATTCCGAAACATTATTTGTTTTGTTGTAAATTTTAACATTTAGGGAGTGTATGTATATGAATTTAAGTATGTGTATATGGTTATATATTTGTATGCACAGGATTCCCTCCTAAATTATTAACCGATAATTCTGAATTTTGGAACACAGCTGTTAGGCGTAAGGGTTTGTAATGTGGGCTATAGATAGTTCAATTTTATGCAAAGGAGTAAAAAGGGAGTGAAACCCCTTTGAGAAAATTCAAATAGATATACAACATCAATTAATAAGTTGGAATAACGATTCTAGACATAAGGTTTAGTATCATATTGATTTTAATTTTCGCAAGTGGACATAAAAGTGGTACAACTCGGTTATCTTCAGCAAGTTAATTTTACTCGTCCTAGGATGGGTATTCTTCTAGTTATCTATATAATAATACGCTAAGGCATTTCATGTTCGTATGTACGTTATCACCTTTCACACACATTTAAAAAAGTAAGATCATCCAATCAGCATTGATGGTGATTGGTGATTAATTTGATGTCGCTAAGGTAAACAATTCCGCTTTACACATTTTAAAATTAATTGCTCAAAAATCACTTATGTCATCCCATCAACAGAAACAGTCTAATTTTAAATAAATACACTTCAAAAAGTGACATTCGTTTTATTGATTTAAAGAATATTTAGCTAACGAATATTTTTACGATAAGAAGACAGAGAATATTTATTGTTGTAAAAAGAATTAAATTGCTACAATTTTAAACAAATAACTACAAAAAGGAAATATTTAAATAATATTTAGTTAACAATGACAATTATTTTTTACAGAAGAAGAAAGTCATTTCTTCTTGATAATATTGGCCTTGACAGACATTTATTATTTCAAAAGGAATATTATTTTTAACAGTAAATTATACAGATTGATGTAGAAAGGACCATGGAATTTCCACGGGGTCATGCTAGTTATTTATAAATTTGATATTTATAAGACACTACAATTATTTTTTTTTGAATACTTATATCAGGTTCAGAGGTGGAAGTATGAGTTTCTTGGGTTCTTCATGGACAGATTCTGCTGGTTAAATTAAAATGATACAATTTTTATCCATGGAAAACAATTTAATCCGAATCCATTTTTTTAATCAAAATTAGTACTTATATATATATTTTTTTACTTCATATTTCAGTTTATTTTTATCAGTTGATCAGCTTATGAAGGGAGTAGAGAGAGTATATTCGAGGGAGTATTGCAATTAAGGACATGCAGTTTGGCTTTATGCCCGAGTGTGGCACAATGCATTCTATTTTCATTCTGAATCAACTGCAGGAAAAATATCTAAGCATGAACAAAAGGTTATTTTTTGCTTTTGTCAACCTGAAAACGGCGTTCGATCGGTCAAAACGAGTTTGTGAACTTTTATTTATGTTTTCCACGACAACTGCCTAATTTGGACGACCTTAGGCGTTCAGCATCATTTGTATCTGTACGACCAATTTTAAAGTCAGCATGCCACTTCTTAACCTCTATTTCCGATCGAGCAAAGTCCAAATAACACTTATCGAGCCATTGTTTTGCTTGAACAGTATTTTCCCATCAGAAAGTAATGCTTTATCAACACGAAATTCAAATTTGCAACATGAGCTTCACTTAAATAACTGTAATTTGTAAATTAATAATCTGATTGGACTCATATTGTGACACATGCCATTTGAAGGGTAGTACTTTATAAAAATCGTGTGGAATTTTTATTAGTGGCACAATCTATATGTCAAATCCGGGACTTATTGAGTAATGCGCTAATTCCAGTCAAGTTATGTTGCTATTTTTAATTTAAATTTATTTCTTAATTATATTGTTACAAGGCCGATGATGGTGATCGGTCTTACAATTTGTTAGAGATTCAAGACAATTACGGCAATGGCAAAGAAAGATGATGAACACAGGGGTTGAATTTGCAAATAACAAATAACCGGTGTATTGAACTGTAAAGGTACAGGTAATGCAAGAGAGTTGTGTCAGCTGCCAGCATCACAGGGAAAGTTGACGAGAAGTGTCTGGTCAGATTACTTCTTCAACAATAGTGGTTGAACATAGATGTCACTAAGGTTGGAGAAACGGTTCAGTAGGTCTGGTCGATTGAGGTTTATTCTCCAACGTTGCTGGCCGAATATGAATGTCACTGAGGTTGGAAAAACAATTTGATAGATCTGGTCGATTGAGTTTGGTCGGATGTAGACGTAGCACCGAGGTTGGATGACTGGAGTAGAAGTTGTCCTAGGAAATACAGGAAAGTGTAGAAGGCGAGTAGCCCTAAAAAGGGAAAGTTGAATCACACCAAAATTTAGCATAAAAGTTGCCCTGAAAAAGGCAGGTTCATTCACATAAAAATTTAGTAGAAAATTTTCTCTGAAAAGGGCAGGTTGGATCACACCAAGATGTATTATGAAGGTTGCCATGAAAAGAGCAGGTTAAATCACACCAAAATGTAGTAGAAAAGTTGCCCTACAAAGGAATGGCGACCTGCAAACAGGCCATGGAAATTTCATATTGGATAAAATATTTTAGCCAAAAAAAAAAAATTTTTTTTTAAATTGGCGGTTATATTCAAATGACTAATAATCGACATATATCTGGCATCATTTGGTTAAATATGATTTCTTATTATAAATCTTATTATAAATTTAAGTCAAAAGTAAAAAAATTATTATGCTTCAGTTGACTAATAATGAAGCTAACAATTATCAATATTTTATTTGTATTTGAAGATTCATCGATTTTTGCTAAATTATATCTATAATTCAATTGAACGAAATTTGTTAATAAAAATGGCGCCATTATCGATTTTAACAAAAAAAAACAAAACGTTTTTAAAATTAAATTTTTTCTAGGTTATTTGATTTAATTTATGAATTTTTGTTTTTTAAATAAGTTTTAATACATTGTTTTACGAGTGTTTAACTTTAATTTTTTTGCGGGGGGGGGGGGAGTACCCAACAATGTCACATTTGTCAAAGGCACGATATGACACTGCGTGTATATAAGTTAAGAAAACATTAAAATATCAGAATATTAATATGAAGTCATAAAGACGTTTTCATAGTCAATAGATTTACAAAGAAATTTATGGTTGAAATTAAGCTTCTTTTTTCAGGCATGAATTGTGATGTAGTTTGGGCTATGAAAAATATGGTGCACGGTAATAATGGCACAACTGAATAAATAGTAAAAAAATGTCACAAAGCAAGAAACTAGAGCCGTTGTTCCCAAACTGTTTTCTTATGCGACCCCAATCATGCATCTGAAGACATGACTGTGACCCCACTAGTTCTAGTTGTATATGTGTCATTATATATGACTAGTTGTTGACTGTATAAGGGACACGCATACTAAATAAACTCAGAGGCGAATTCAGAAAGAATGTTAGACTTTAAATTGTTTACTTTTAAATGTAGATATAATTTCTTTTTAATTTAACTAGCTTTTTAATGTATTGTGTGAGATTTTCATCTACATTTTCCTTATGTGTCATTTTTTTCATATTTATCCACTTGTGCCATTTTTACTGTACTATTTTTACCTGTGCCATTATTACCTAAATTCACAAAAAAGAAGTTCGCCAAACGAAGAGCTTAATTTATTCAGCGCTTAAACAGAGTAACGAGGCAGCGGCAATTTCCCTATTTCTTTGAACACTAACAAAGACGCTTGACGGTCGCAAGAAAAAATAGTGTTTAGTTTATTCGCGATCACTTTGGTTTAAAATAGACTCAATATACCATTTGATTTGCGAAGAGTAACTTTAATTATATACGTTGGGAGGAGCAGGGAGGGGGGTAGGGGTCGTCTAGCGCTAAACTCTAGTGTAGATCATCGACCACTCGAACCTCCCCACCCCTTTTTTCTTTTAGAGAAGTACAGTTTAACGATTCACGTTATTGATTGAACTTGCTGAGGAAGCCGCAGTTGAAATGACATGAGTGCAATATCAGAATAATTTAACTGCAGTCATAAATATATATTTTCTTCTTTCTTATATATAAAGTAAAGTCAGTCCCTTCTCTTAGATAAGTGCATGATAACTTTAGTAACAAAAGGCACATACACAAATCTGTTCACTTAGTGATTTATGCCACATATTGGTCTACGTTGTGAGAATAGAACATTTTACTTTTGATCGCTTTCTTCGATCTTAATATTTAGTCCTGATCGATTTTTCCTCTTTTTTTTTGTAAAATTCAGAGGTAGTTGGAGTGGGACTTATTCGCCATTTCTCAGGTGCTCCCACTTCACTCAGATATACTGGGGAACAAATTTCATAATACACATAATTCGGTATGCACTAGTTCATCTTTGTTTCACTATTAGTTTTTTGTCACTTACGGAACCTCATAACTGACAAAATAATTCAGCTATAGCGTCAAAAACTCATTACTGGAATAATTATAGTCGATACTGATAATATACAAACATACAACTTATGGTACACAAATCTTATTCTTACATTGTTATTTCCTCAACGGTTCACTTCTCAATATTTATCTCCATAGCACTGTCGGTCTACTATATTAACAACATAAACAACACTACTTCATTTGTTTGCGATTTCTTCTGTTATAATATCTACAATTTTTATTTATCTTCCTCCCACAGTGGAAAGATGTGACACAAGGTCGGAAAAGTGGGATTTGAAAAGCCAGCGCCCGAGAAGGTGAGCACTCTGACCTACAAAAAATGTCTGGGTAGCCCCGCCGGCATTCCCCGGTAATGGCGCCTCATGCAGTAAGCAATAAACTTACTCCTCCCCAAAGAAGGGAGGCAAAGCCTGGGAGGGTGGACATCCTAGAACTGCACAGGACAAACCCACAAACCGGTAGAATCAAGATGATACCGGTCTATGGGGTGTAGTATCCATCGGAACAGATACTACACTGTGATCCTAGCCAAAAGGCCACAATTAATGTTAGTGCTTACATTATGCCAGACGTTAATCTTAGACTATTTCTATGTTGTTGCGCATTAAAAAAATGTGTTAAAATAAAAACAGTTAACAGTGGACGTTTTTCGCTATTGACATAACTGACACAATCGTTGCTATATTGCTACAATAAACAAATACACGATTATTGTAATTATAGTCGAATACAATACTATATGACAACAGTTTCTTTTAAGAAAAGAATTCGGAATCTTAAATCGCTGTCATTTTTAGTTTTACAGACGAATTTTTGTAGCATTTGGGGTTTTCAATACCAAGACACAAACAAACGCTACAATTTTTTTTTATTACGTGTTTCTAGCAAACACTTTCGAATCGAAATATATATATATATATATATATATATATATATATATATATATATACATATATATATATATATATATATATATATATATATATATATATATATATATATATGTATATGTATATATATGTATATATATATATATATATATATATATGTATATATATATATATATATATATATATATATATATGTATGTATATATATATATATATATATATATATATATATATATATATATATATATATATATATATATATATATCAGCATATTGTTTTTATATCGAATAGGCTATATTGCCGGTCCCGGCAAAATAACGATTCCTGCGTTATTTTGCCGTGACCGGCAATATAACGATTCCTGCGTTATTTTGCCGGTTCATGTATATTTAACTAAATTGTTAAACATACAGTGACGCCCGGCACAATAATGAGTCTTACGTTATTTTGCCGGCTCGTGTTTATTTAACTATAAATTACTTTTTTTTTTATTATTTAAATTATTTTTTTTGTATTATTTAAAACTTTATCAAACGAAATTTGATTTATAATTTAAAACTTTGCCTGATTGTTTTTTGTTTTTTTTTTATTTAAAACTTTGCCTGATTGATTTTTTTTGTTTGTTTTTAATTAATCTTTGCCTGATTGATTTTTTGTATAATTTAAAACTTTATTAAGCGACAATATATTTTAAAATAACGATAACATTAACTTTTACTTCCGGTTGATTCGATTAGGAGTGAACTCTTCAAAATTACGACTTATTTTATGATTTCATTTTTTTAATTTTATGATTATAACTTATATATAACTTAAGGAAAATTTCAATTACTTAAATCGAGAGCAGACTTAGTAATGTTGGGAAAATTCATCAACATTAATTCTATTATGAAAAGTAAGCAGATATTTCTTTAACCGACACAATAGGGCAGGTCGATTTTTTTTTTTATTTCTTTAACCGACACAACTGATGATGAAAACAAATTGTTTTTAAATATTTGCCCTTATTTATTTAATTACCTTTTCTTTCGCAAGGCCATAACAATTAGGTTTTAAAAAAAAATGAACCGGCATAATAACGATCCCTTTACATTAGTAAATAATTATTGTGCCGGGCGTCACTGTATGTTTAACAATTTAGTTAAATATACATGAACCGGCAAAATAACGCAGGAATCGTTATTTTGCCGGGACCGGCAATATAGCCTCTTCCTTTTTATATAGTGTTTTTAGCAGTTTTAACTTGATTTTCCTAGCATTTCGGGTCTTCCATAGCAACACACATTTTAAGTTAATTTTGATAGCATTTTTAAAAGTTCGTTATTACCTCAAAGAGTTTTTAACAGTTATAACTTTACTTTTAAAAGGTTTCTCTCTGTAGTCAATTTCGTATGACCTCTGATTCATAAAGTTTTGCTTCATTTTGCAGATGAGTTTTTCTTTTCTTTCTTTGAACTTAAGATAATATTTTAAGTAATAACTTAGGCAATTTTTTTTATCATACACTAAGACAGAGGCGTTATGTTAACACTCACTGTGTATCCAGTGGAAACGTAACGTTAACATTAAGTCTCTGTGTTCACAACCCGGCACTGCAACTCTATCCCGGTTTTTTGTTGTTTACCATTAACGAAAATGTAGTGTAATATGGGGTTCAAGGATGGGAGCAGGAGGAATTCAGCTGGTATCATCAAAGGTTCAAGTCTGATTTAAACAAGAACCAGTGTATTTGAAACTTAAGCGTGACAAACCCACGGCCAGAGCCTCTTATAGAGATTGGACGCATCTTGCAAGTTTAATGATGAAATGTTATTTCAACGTGAAGCATGACGGATTGACTGCCAAACACATGAACACAGTCCCTAATAGGTATGATTGGACGGATCTAAAACAATTCTTATCCCTTTTCAAATAATAGATTATCTTTTAACGCTCTACTTTGTGGACATTTTAAACAATTTGGATTCAACTAAAGTTTAGCGATTCTGTCTAAAAAACATACCTTTTTGATTTGCAAGCACATTTTAGGCACATTTTAGACACATTGTCATAATATTTCATTGTTGCATTCAAAAATGTATTTTTAAGTCTTGAAATCGTCATTTCAAATTGAACTGTTAACTTTTTAACGTGTCATCATGTCTTTCTTCCGATATTATTAGTCTAATTTGGAAGAATACACTATTTTGATTTTATTGTTAACGCATTTTGAACAAAAATATAAATTCGCCCAGCAGCACTTTGCTTGTATGTCAACCACGCACATGAGCTGAACGCCATACCCATTCTGTTAATTCACGTCATTCTTCGCGATGAGTGCATACCAGGAGCTTTAACTTTCCGTTTCTGTCTACAAATTTTTAAGCCTCACAAATGTCGATACGAAGAAGCCATTGACACATTCAACCCCTTACTTGCACTTTTTATTCTGGACGTTTCTCAAGACATGTGACCCGAAACAATGTCATTCACTGAAGTCTTGCTTTGACCAGATATCCGAACCAATTGGAGCCAGTAGGTCTCAACCAAGGAGATGGAAATGATGCAGATGGAATTACCCTTCTCTTTTTTTTTTTTTTTATTCAAGGCAGACAAGTCCCTGATTTAAAACGTTTTCGAGTGGTAATATAATTCTATCTGCTATAGATTGTGGATTTGCCACTCAGTCTGCTGAAAAGCGTAACACCCTGAAATACTTTTCATTGATTGAAATATTTCTTTCAAACTGTCATTGTTTAAACTTCCGAAGTTCTGGGATATTTGACAAAATCTTTTTTATGCAATTTCGGTCATAGAACGATGTATTTGACTGGAGATTCCAAAGAGACAGAATTATTCCAATGAGTTTTACTCACAGTTGTGCGCTGAGTCTGGTTTTCCATATCTGTTTTTCACAAATTGTGACATTTTTTTGTTCATTTTGATTTATTTTCTTTTTAATTTTGCTACTTCTCTTTGTTCCTATATATTACACAATAAAATATAAAAAAATCCATGAACACTTTTTAAACAAAATAGCAATGAAGTATTATACCAATTATTATTGAAAATATGTTTGTACCCCCTCCCCCAATTATTCCCTTCAACCAGAGTCGCTGTAATTGAACCAAGATGTGTACTATAGTGCAGAAACTTTATTGACATACTATTAGTATATTGTTGTGGACCTTTGTTAGCAAGAAAAAAGGTCGTTTATGGAATGGTTTGAAATGTAAACCATTCTATAAATACCATTTCCTCTCGACATATTATTAAACTGTAGAGAAGAAAGGGCATTTATAGAATAGTTTGAGATGTAAACCCTTCTATAAATACCATTTCCTCTTGAAGAAGCTAAACATGTTCACGCAGTCATAGTGATTGAACTTGAACTTTTAAAGGATTCAAATGTTGACTTTATCACATGACAATGGAAACATTTGTCTTACCTGTGTAAAATATTTAACTCATAACGGGATTAACAGAAGAAACATTTTTCTTAACAATGAAAAAAAAATGTTTGTAAAAAGGAAAAGGAAAAGTAATTGATAGAATGGAAAATGAAGCTTCCGGACTGATAATAATAACAGGGGTTTCATTTTGTCAAAAAAAATGTCTTTTTTTTTTGTTTGGGGTTTGATTTTTTTTTTAGCACAATAAAACAAAGAAGAAAAAACATTGGAACGAGGAGTACAAATTGACATGAGTCATTTTTATGGCCAACACATTATTAGTTTCAAGGTGGTATATTTATTGCCGGTCATGGGAGGGGAATATGTCGCCTGATGGAATAAGGGTGGAAAGATGTGATTCACTAGTCAATTCACATACACGCACACACACGCACACACACAACTATGCATACTCGTACACAAATAGCACACATATACCCAACTATGTACAAACAAATATGCATATTAACATGAAGTCACTGATAAATGAAAATATACATTCGGACATTGAGCTATTCACATAAGAGCAACATACGCATAAAACATATATACGCAAAACTACAAACATACATATGTATCTGTGCGTGTGAGAGTGTGCACACACACAAACAATGCAAGTAAAATAAACTTATACCCACACACACACACATGATACTGGTACACGTAAATTGCAATTATACATGCATCTACATAGAGCCTGAAATAACTGTAGGTTGCCTTTAAACCTCATAATTATTTACATTAAAATAGTTTGTCCTTTTCTGTTTCTCTTTCACACACACACACACTGGTAAACATAGACAATGACTTACACACAGATATACAAACAACCATATGTACGGCGGTAGGAATTATCTTCGTTTCATGTAAACTCTCTCTTTCTCTCTCTCTCTCTCACACACTTTCGCTCTCTTATATATAGAGCACTAATATTCGCGTTCAGGTTCATTTGTCACTAAAGAAATTCATTTCTTAAAAGATGATATCAACAACACATTTTTTCTGAAGTGATCCTGAATTTCTACATGATCTTTGGATGTTTTTTTCTGGATTATTTTTCACACGGCAAAAAAACTAATTTTATCTTCATTGTTCGTCAGAATACAGGTTGGTAATGTGAAATCTTTTAAAAGATTCTTTTAAAAATTCTTTTAAAAATTCTTTTTTCTTCTTCTTAAAATAATCTACCTTCTTAACACTCGCCAAAAATATATTCACATGCAATTAATAATTTGGGCTTCTATTCAGATCTTCACCCTCTCCTAAAACCGATTGGTAGAGTTGTTCTTGTGCTAAAAAAAATATGAGTTTAAATATCTGATATCAAACAGAAAAAAATCTAAATGTACAATAATATCTAATACCACACCAGTAAACTAATGCTTCATATTTGTATGCATTGCCACTAATTTGAGGAAACAAACCCACAGAAGATTTATCACAATTTTTATCCCATAAAATGTCCGAGAAGTTCCTTTTCTCAAAGGCAATTGATTTGATTCTATTTTCTCATAGTTTGTAAAAATCACTATAATTCATAGTTTTTAGCAAAAAATGACAGTGGTGAAATATATGCAAACGTTTATGTGCAGCTCACTTGGCATAAGTATATTTTTATATCATATAATCTGAATACTAGCCATAATATGGCTGATATACACAAAAGATAAGCCCTTACAAATGTTTAAATGTGACATTGTATATTTTCAATTTTGAAAAAAATCAATATTTTCTTGGAATGATTTGAAAGGATCACTGTACTTTAACTTTACCAACATTTTCATACATTTCTTCCTTTTTTTATTATTTGTAAGGAAAAAATAGTACATTGTTCGCTCACAAAACAATATCTTTAGATGATATAGTACTAATATATACAGTATTATCCGATTGATACACTGGTTCTCATTAGATCACTGAAGTTAAGCGACGTCGAGTCTGGTCAATACCAGATGGGTGACAATTTTGGAATACTAGGCGCTGTATATCATCTCTGACCGAGATATACATGCGTCTGGGATTGCATATGAATTTAATATTCCCTAGAAACTTCCTCTTTTGGTGGAAGTCGGATGCCCGTCCATTAATGAATGAATTATTATCATGCAGACATTGGAATCTTCTCTACTCTTGTTGCCAATTTATCTTGTAACCTAAAGCCTGACTTTTCAAATTTAATTTTTAATTTTTCGATTATGTAAAGATCCTAACAATTAATTCCATTAAGTTTATTAGTAGATCATAAAGAAGTGAAAATGTCGGCGAGTTAACCTTTCTTCTTGATTGTAGGATATTATATTTTCAAGTCAAATTCCCAATAATAAGATTTGAAGGTGACACTATGTAGATATTTTCCCATGAGATTTTTTCAAAGGTGGGTTTGTCATTCGAAAACGTAAGTGAATAACTATTGATCAGCATGCAATAGAGTCGCCATCATTTAAGAAGGGAAATGCAACATATATTTAGTGCCTCTTAGTAAGATCTTAAAGTGCATCCGATGATGAGGATCCAATTTGGGAACTTTCGAGAGTGTGGAGTTACTCCTTAGTTACCATTTTCTCATGTCCACTCTGCCCCCCCCCCTCGGAGTGGTAGTACCTGTCAGAGTACCATCTATGGGTTAAATAGAATGTGTCCTGGGTATGATACTAAACTGGCTTGCCACCCTTGGGCAAGGTGTTCACTTCTATCTCACCGCATTACCCCAAAATATATCTTTCCCAAACTTTTCTACCTTTTTTTTTGCCTACCCCATTTCCAAACCCTATCAAAGCTGTCTCTCAACCATCCTGTGTATGACACAAAAGTGCATCCAGTGGTGTGGTTTCTATTTGGGCACTTTGGGAAGAGTGGAGTCATCCCTTAGTTACCACTACTCCCAGATCCACTCTCACCTGGAGCGGTATCACCTATCAGGGTCCCATCAATGCGTTCAGTAAAAACTATCATTTACACGCTATTTGTTTACAAAATATATAATGCCTACAAAACAAATTAATCTACAAATTAATCATTTACAAAACATGTAGGATTCCAGCATAAAATGATCCAGCGATGGTTGACATGCTGTAAAACGCAACACCCAACCAGCTATATTTAGCATGTATTTCTGAAACCGATCAGACTTTGAAATACTTTAGGTGTCATATTTCTCCTTTGATAATGTGATTAGATATAAGTTAGCAAAGTGATTGGAATGTATTTATTTCTAAATAAATTATTTTCTCTATTTTTGAGTTATGACAAAATAGCTATGATTTAATGAATTGCTCAACAGTTGAACATACGAATTCTTATATCTGTTATTGAGAAAATTTAAATGGTTTCAATTAATTCCAAATTATCTATTGTACAAATTATTTATCGGTCATCCATCACCCGTTTACAAAGGCATTGTTCCTTCAGAATTTGATACTTTAAAATCACCAGAAAAGGTAAAATCGAACCAGCTTCCATCATTTTATAGGATGTTTATTAGAAAAACTTTGTATTCTAAAACTCTTGCAAATCAAAACCAGATATATTTTAATGTTCTATTTATTGTCATAAATCAAATCTAATTCCAGACAAAACTGCACTTCTGGAGTACAGCGAAACAACGATTTTTAAGAGACAATCTTTCCTAAATATTTATCTAATCATAAAAGGGTAAATTAAAATGCGTAGTCTATTTTTATTTTAGTTTAAGTTTAATGCTTTTATACTCGTAATAAAGTTAACCATTTTTTTCCCGAACAAAGAATAGACGATTGTGGAAAAAGTTTTGGTTTGTAAGAATGCTAAATGGATTAATCTTATTTTTAATAAAAATTATTTTTTAACACTTAATTTTTGAAGGATTCTCTTGAGAGTTACGGTTGGACATTTATCACATTTTTACCACAATTAAGCAGATAGTTTCTCTGAATCCTTCATTTTACTCGACAGGGTATATACAAATAATGCCAATGTACGTACTATAAGTGTAAGCATAAAAACTTGAAACGTTATAAAAGCATCAACTACTCGTATTTTCATATTGAAATATGAGTTTACCTTTTTATGACTAGAAAGAAATAATTAATTCTTAAAATGCGTGGTTTAACAGCACCATTAAAGTGCACTTTTATCTAATCTTATATATATATATATATATATATATATATATATATATATATATATATATATTGCAGAATTTCAGATCAACATGGTACATTAGGTTTCAAGCTGGAGGAGAGGACCCAGGGAAAAAATTCTGAGTTTCCTTGCGTTTTAATTATAAATCGCTCTCTGGCTTTCGTCAGCCATCTTTTGAACTTTGGGGTTGTTAATTTGTAAGTGGAATGCAGTAGTGAACTGATGAGCTGCAAACCAAATCTATCGCATCACCAGAAATTCTTGCTATATCATTCACAGAAATAAAAATAATTCCAACTTTCTTCATGGAGGTTTTACTCAACAGCAATGGAATTTCATTATTCACTATACAAGACTCAATCATAACCTTTTTCTGCCAATAACTGCTGGGAATTTTACTTTCCTAGTTGCAGTAACCTCGGCTCTATCTCCAAACTTGAATGTTGGGTCAGTAAAAGAATATTCAACTAAGTATTTGTCTTGATAAGAAAGAGCATCAATAAAAACGTCCCATGTTTTACTTATAACAGTTTGCATACATGTACTATCTAATATACACATTCGAAAACACTGCTTAACCAACCTGGAAGCATGGAGTTCTTTGCTTAATAGTGCTATGTGACCCTCATGTATGCTTTTTCTATTTTTCTCGATGATGTCTACAATCTATTGAAAAATGTTTTGTAGTCACTATTAAAAACTCTCATAATTTTCCCATCCTTTGCTGATTGGATTTGAACCGACACACAAGTTCTGATGGGATATTTCCGACCATCTTTGTAATTTACTCGATCACCCAACCTCTTGTTTGAAATGTAGTCATTTTTAGATTTAACACCTGGTGCTCACATTTGGCCATTTAGTGCGGCAGTATACAAAAAGATCTTTTGTATTGTGCATTTCATATTATCATACATCATAAACCACTTGTTTGAAATGTATTCTCGTTTTCAGTTACAAAAACCTGAATTCCAGTTGTGTTTACGAAGTGCTATTTTATTTCAACTTACCTGTGGTTACTTAGTGCTATTTTATTTCAACTTACCTGTGGTTACTTAGTGCCACCTGACTTTGTGGGTTGGTGTCTGCACTCTACGAGCTTTCTTAATATTTCGGCTGTTTTTGTGTCAGTTCTCATTTGATTTCAATTTCCCTTTGTTTCTTTTCCAGTTTTTTTCGGACCTTCTCCTAGTGTCCTACAACTATTGATATTACATTAGTTTTCTTCATGTTCTTCCATGGATTAACTCAGTTTTGTATGCCCCCTTTAGCTTCACCTTGTAAACTGTTGGGACGGCAAAATCTACAATTGTACCGTTTTTTTTCCTTCTTGTTGACTATAATTATGTGCGGTTTTCTTGCTTGAATGATTTTTTTTCCGTTTGTATTTCTTTTTCCGTTTGTATTTCTTGCTTGAATGATTTTTTTCCGTTTGTATTTCTTGCTTGAATGTTTTTTTTTCCGTTTGTATTTCCATGTCTCAAAATATTTGATGCCTTAATCAAGTTACTATCTAATGCCGTCCACGTTCCATGACCTTACTCCACCCGGGGTATTAAAGTTGCCTAAAAGGAAGATTTTATCGACTTTCAGGATGTTATTATCCTTCTAAGATCTTGGTAGCACCGGATAGTCCTTTCATCGCTGCTAAGAGTTGAGGTATAAACTGAATTGCCAGTCAGAAAGCATTTAAATTTCTGCATGTTGGTACAGTCGGAGAAATAGGGAGCAAGGAGGGAATTTTAAAGGCAAGTGGTCCGAGGAAAGAAGCTATTACAGTAGAAAATTTTCCAGGATCTAAGGACCTCTACAGTGAAAGGGTGTGATTTTGCTGCTAGTCGAGTGGGTCAGAGTTATTCACGGTGAGGGAGTACAAGTGCAGCAAGTTCATCAGCGCACATGTTGCTGTTCAATCAACAGTGCAGCAACATTAGATGAGACATGAGCTGCATCACATGTAAAATAATAATTGCGTGCTTCCAGCCTGTCTTACCTGCACACATCGTCATTTGTTTTATTGCCATGAGACTTGTGGAGATGCCTGTACATGTAAATTGCCATTCGCTTGTATGACGTGCACTGCATGCTCTTCTTCTCCAAAGTCTGGTATTAGTGACAAGTCGAAGCAAGATGACTGAAAGACTATGCAAAACATAGCTCTTTTTTTAGTGCATGTGTGTGTGCGTGTGTGGAGGGTGACTCCAAAACAAACCATCATCTCCTATATAAAGGCCAGTTGTCTGTATGTCTGTCTGTCTGTCTGTCTGTCTGTCTGTCTGTCTGTTTGTATGTCCAGATACTCCTCCGAGAGGACTCAACAAACAGTCACACGGTTGACATCATCATGAACGGCCAGCCCCGGGACGTGTAATATCTCAGAACCGGAAATAGAAATTGACTCTTTGGGGGTCGACTGAGCACTTTTCTCCAATGGGGGTGTGCTTTTTTCCTCGATTTTCAACGTTGTTTAGTACTAATTTGAGAAAAAACAATGCTATCATGTATAATTTTAGAAATATGCAAAGTCACGCTTTTATTTAACAGGAAATGACGTCAGAGGAAAAGAGTGTAGGGAAGAAAATCCCTCACACTAAAACTCTTCTTTCCCTCTCACTCCCACCCTTTCTACCTTCCCTTCCTCCCCTACGCCCGTTCTGTTGTTATGATACCACCCTCCTAGGCATTACCTCCTCCTTTTTGAGAGTTGTGGAGATAGTGGGCGATGTGACTGCTTCAGGTCAACTTAGGGGGGGGGGGTGTCAGCATTCGCCAAATTTTGGGGAGCGGCGCGTCAGGCGAAATTATGGGAGGGGGGAGTGTCGGAAAAAAAAATTGACTCTTCGGGGGGGGGGGGGCTTTTTCCATCACTTGTTTAGTACTAATTTGAGAAAAAAACAATGCTATGATCGTCACGCTTTTAACAGGAAATGACGTCAGAGGAAATCCCTAACGGCACTTTTTTGAACATTGGTTTATAGTGAAGCAAGGGTTGCTTAACTACTAACGGCATTTTTTGAAACATGCGTTTATAGTGACGCAAGGGTTGTTTAATCAATAACGGCACTTTTTTGAACATGAGTTTATAGTGAAGCAAGAGTTGCTTATACTAACCGCATTTCTTCTGTTGACATGATACCATCCTCCCAGGTATTACCTCCTCCTTTTTGAGAGGTGTGAAGTTAGTGTATTATCAGTGAAATTAAAGTAATAAATAATTATGCACCACCATTGTTTTCACTAATATTTGTATACATATTAAATAACGTCTAAATAAGTAAAATAAGAAGAGAAAAATTATGCTCCGTCATTGTTTTCACTAATATTTGTATACATGTTAAATAACGTGTCAATAAGTAAGTAAGAACAGAAAAATTATGCTCCGCCATTGTTTTCACTAATATTTGTATACATGTTAAATAACGTGTCAATAAGTAAAGTAAAAAGAGAAAAATTATGCTCCGCCATTGTTTTCACTAATATTTGTATACATGTTAAATAACGTGTCAATAAGTAAAGTAAGAAGAGAAAAATTATGCTCCGCCATTGTTTTCACTAATATTTGTATACATGTTAAATAACGTGTCAATAAGTAAGTAAGAACAGAAAAATTATGCTCCGCCATTGTTTTCACTAATATTTGTATACATGTTAAATAACGTGTCAATAAGTAAAGTAAGAAGAGCAAAATTATGCTCCGCCATTGTTTTCACTAATATTTGCATACATGTTAAATAACGTGTCAATAAGTAAAGAAAGAAGAGAAATAATTATGCTCCACCATTGTTTTCACTTATATTTGTATACATGTTAAATAACGTGTCAATAAGTAAAGTAAGAAGAGAAATAATTATGCTCCACCACTGTTTTCACTAATATTTGTATACATGTAAAATAACGTGTCAATACGTAAAGTAAGAAGAGAAAAATTATGCTCCACCACTGTTTTCACTAATATTTGTATACATGTTAAATAACGTGTCAATAAATAAAGTAAGAAGAGAAAAATTATGCTCCACCACTGTTTTCACTAATATTTGTATACATGTTAAATAACGTGTCAATAAGTAAAGTAAGAAGAGAAATAATTATGCTCCGCCATTGTTTTCACTAATATTTGTATACATGTTAAATAACGTGTCAATAAGTAAAGTAAGAAGAAAAATAATTATGCTCCACCATTGTTTTCACTTATATTTGTATACATGTTAAATAACGTGTCAATAAGTAAAGTAAGCAGAGAAATAATTATGCTCCACCACTGTTTTCACTAATATTTGTATACATGTTAAATAACGTGTCAATAAGTAAAGTAAGAAGAGAAAAATTATGCTCCGCCATTGTTTTCACTAATATTTGTATACATGTTAAATAACGTGTCAATAAGTAAAGTAAGAAGAGCAAAATTATGCTCCGCCATTGTTTTCACTAATATTTGCATACATGTTAAATAACGTGTCAATAAGTAAAGAAAGAAGAGAAATAATTATGCTCCACCATTGTTTTCACTTATATTTGTATACATGTTAAATAACGTGTCAATAAGTAAAGTAAGAAGAGAAATAATTATGCTCCACCACTGTTTTCACTAATATTTGTATACATGTTAAATAACGTGTCAATAAGTAAAGTAAGAAGAGAAAAATTATGCTCCACCACTGTTTTCACTAATATTTGTATACATGTTAAATAACGTGTCAATAAGTAAAGTAAGAAGAGAAAAATTATGCTCCACCACTGTTTTCACTAATATTTGTATACATGTTAAATAACGTGTCAATAAGTAAAGTAAGAAGAGAAATAATTATGCTCCGCCATTGTTTTCACTAATATTTGTATACATGTTAAATAACGTGTCAATAAGTAAAGTAAGAAGAAAAATAATTATGCTCCACCATTGTTTTCACTTATATTTGTATACATGTTAAATAACGTGTCAATAAGTAAAGTAAGCAGAGAAATAATTATGCTCCACCACTGTTTTCACTAATATTTGTATACATGTTAAATAACGTGTCAATAAGTAAAGTAAGAAGAAAAATAATTATGCTCCACCATTGTTTTCACTAATATTTGTATACATGTCAAATAACGTGTCAATAAGTAAAGTAAGAAGAGAAAAATTATGCTCCGCCATTGTTTTCACTAATATTTGTATACATGTTAAATAACGTGTCAATAAGTAAGTAAGAACAGAAAAATTATGCTCCGCCATTGTTTTCACTAATATTTGTATACATGTTAAATAACGTGTCAATAAGTAAAGTAAGAAGAGAAATAATTATGCTCCACCACTGTTTTCACTAATATTTGTATACATGTTAAATAACGTGTCAATAAGTAAAGTAAGAAGAGAAAAATTATGCTCCACCATTGTTTTCACTTATATTTGTATACATGTTAAATAACGTGTCAATAAGTAAAGTAAGCAGAGAAATAATTATGCTCCACGACTGTTTTCACTAATATTTCTATACATGTTAAATAACGTGTCAATAAGTAAAGTAAGAAGAAAAATAATTATGCTCCACCATTGTTTTCACTAATATTTGTATACATGTTAAATAACGTGTCAATAAGTAAAGTAAGAAGAGAAAAATTATGCTCCACCACTGTTTTCACTAATATTTGTATACATGTTAAATAACGTGTCAATAAGTAAAGTAAGAAGAGAAAAATTATGCTCCACCACTGTTTTCACTAATATTTGTATACATGTTAAATAACGTGTCAATAAGTAAAGTAAGAAGAGAAATAATTATGCTCCGCCATTGTTTTCACTAATATTTGTATACATGTTAAATAACGTGTCAATAAGTAAAGTAAGAAGAAAAATAATTATGCTCCACCATTGTTTTCACTTATATTTGTATACATGTTAAATAACGTGTCAATAAGTAAAGTAAGCAGAGAAATAATTATGCTCCACCACTGTTTTCACTAATATTTGTATACATGTTAAATAACGTGTCAATAAGTAAAGTAAGAAGAAAAATAATTATGCTCCACCATTGTTTTCACTTATATTTGTATACATGTTAAATAACGTGTCAATAAGTAAAGTAAGCAGAGAAATAATTATGCTCCACCACTGTTTTCACTAATATTTGTATACATGTTAAATAACGTGTCAATAAGTAAAGTAAGAAGAAAAATAATTATGCTCCACCATTGTTTTCACTAATATTTATATACATGTTAAATAACGTGTCAATAAGTAAAGTAAGAAGAGAAAAATTATGCTCCGCCATTGTTTTCACTAATATTTGTATACATGTTAAATAACGTGTCAATAAGTAAGTAAGAACAGAAAAATTATGCTCCGCCATTGTTTTCACTAATATTTGTATACATGTTAAATAACGTGTCAATAAGTAAAGTAAGAAGAGAAATAATTATGCTCCACCACTGTTTTCACTAATATTTGTATACATGTTAAATAACGTGTCAATAAGTAAAGTAAGAAGAGAAAAATTATGCTCCACCATTGTTTTCACTTATATTTGTATACATGTTAAATAACGTGTCAATAAGTAAAGTAAGCAGAGAAATAATTATGCTCCACGACTGTTTTCACTAATATTTCTATACATGTTAAATAACGTGTCAATAAGTAAAGTAAGAAGAAAAATAATTATGCTCCACCATTGTTTTCACTAATATTTGTATACATGTTAAATAACGTGTCAATAAGTAAAGTAAGAAGAAAAATAATTATGCTCCACCATTGTTTTCACTTATATTTGTATACATGTTAAATAACGTGTCAATAAGTGAAGTAAGAGGAAAATAATTATGCTCCACCAATGTTTTCACTTATATTTGTATACATGTAAAATAACGTGTCAATAAGTAAAGTAAGCAGAGAAATAATTATGCTCCACCACTGTTTTCACTAATATTTCTATACATGTTAAATAACGTGTCAATAAGTAAAGTAAGAAGAAAAATAATTATGCTCCACCATTGTTTTCACTTATATTTGTATACATGTTAAATAACGTGTCAATAAGTAAAGTAAGAAGAAAAATAATTATGCTCCACCATTGTTTTCACTTATATTTGTATACATGTTAAATAACGTGTCAATAAGTAAAGTAAGCAGAGAAATAATTATGCTCCACCACTGTTTTCACTAATATTTCTATACATGTTAAATAACGTGTCAATAAGTAAAGTAAGAAGAAAAATAATTATGCTCCACCATTGTTTTCACTTATATTTGTATACATGTTAAATAACGTGTCAATAAGTAAAGTAAGAAGAAAAATAATTATGCTCCACCATTGTTTTCACTTATATTTGTATACATGTTAAATAACGTGTCAATAAGTAAAGTAAGAAGAAAAATAATTATGCTCCACCATTGTTTTCACTTATATTTGTATACATGTTAAATAACGTGTCAATAAGTAAAGTAAGAAGAGAAATAATTATGCTCCACCATTGTTTTCACTTATATTTGTATACATGTTAAATAACGTGTCAATAAGTAAAGTAAGTAGAGAAATAATTATGCTCCACCATTGTGTTCATTAATATGTGTATACATGTTAAATAACGTCTCAATATATAAAGTAAGAGAAATAATTATGCTCCGACATTGTTTTCACTAATATTTGTATACATATTAAATAACGTCTCAATAAGTAAAGTGAGAAGAAAAATAATTATGCTCCGCCATTGTTTTCACTAATATTTGTATACATGTTAAATAACGTCTCAATAAGTAAAGTAAGAAGAAAAATAATTATGCTCCATTATGCTTTTGTTTTAGAACTCAAAATATTTCTAATGGTTGGGGGAGAGTGAAAAAGTAGGGGGCTGGAGAGATTAGGGGGTCGGGGAAAATTTTAGGGGTCAGTCCAAATTTTTAGGGGTCAGGCCAAATTTTTCTTTTTTTTTTTTTTTTTTTTGAACTTAAAATATTTCTCAGGGTTGTGGGACACTGACAAAAAAGTTTGGATGGGGGGTGCTGGAGAGATTAAGGGGTCGGGGAAAGTTTTAGGGGTCAGGCCAAATTTTTTAGGGGTCCGGCCAAATTTTTTTGTTTTTTTTTGTTTTGAAGTCAAAATATTTCTCATGGTTGGGGGAGAGTGAAAAATTAGGGGGCTGGAGAGATTTAGGAGTCGGGGAAAATTTTAGGGGTCAAGACGAACTTTTTAGGGGTCAGGCCAAATTTTTTTCTTTTTTTTGGTTTTGAACTCAAAATATTTCTCATGGTTGGGGGAGAGTGAAAAATAAGTTGGCTGGAGAGATTTAGGGGTCGGGGAAAATTTTAGGGGTCAGGACGAACTTTTTAGGGGTCAGGCCAAATTTTTTTCTTTTTTTTGGTTTTGAACTCAAAATATTTCTCATGGTTGGGGGAGAGTGAAAAATTAGGGGGCTGGAGAGATTTAGGGTCGGGAAAATTTTAGGGGTCAGGCAGAACTTTTTAGGGGTCAGGCCAAATTTTTTTGTTTTTTTTTGTTTTGAAGGCAAAATATTTCTCATGGTTGGGGGAGAGTGAAAAATTAGGTGCTGGAGAGATTTAGGGGTCGGGGAAAATTTTAGGGGTCTGGCCAAATTTTTTAGGGTTAGCATAAATTTAGGGGCAGCGATATTTACGTATTTAGCTTCCACACCAGGGCGGCGATAGGTACTTATTTAGCATTCAGCGGTGGTGATAGGTACTTATATAGCATGTGCACATGGGCAGTAATAAGTACGTATATAGTATGCGCACCGGGGCAGTGATAGGTATGTATTTAGCATGCGCACTGAGGCAGCGATCGGTTCATATATAGCACGCGCACCGGGGCGGCGATAGGTACGTATATAGCACGCGCACAGAGGCGGCGAAAGGTACATATTTAAAATTCACACTGGGGCGGCTAAAGGTACATATTTAAAATTTACACCGGGGCGGCGATAGGTACGTATTTAGCATTCACACCGGGGCAGCGATAGGTATGTATTTAGCATTCGCACCGGGGTGGCGATATGTACGTATTTAGCTTCCGCATCGGGGCGGCGATAGGTACGTATTTAGAATTCACACCGGGGCGGCGATAGGTACGTATTTAGCATTCACACCGGGGCGGCGATAGGTATGTATTTAGCATTCGCACCGGGGTGGCGATATGTACGTATTTAGCTTCCACACCAGGGCGGCGATAGGTACGTATTCAGAATTCAGGGGTGGCGATAGCTACGTATATAGCATGTACACATAGGCAGCAATAAGTACGTACATAGCATGCGCTCTGCGCGGCGATCAGTACATATATAGCACGCGCACCGGGGCGGCGAAAGGTATGTATTTCGCATTCGCACCATGGTGGTGATAGGTACGTATTTAGCATTCGCACCGGGGCGGCTATAGTTACGTATTTAGCATTCGCACCAGGGCGGCTATAGGAACGTATTTAGCATCTGCACTGGGCCGGCGATAGGTACGTAGTTAGCATTCACACCAAAGCGGCAATATGTACATATTAATTATTCGCACTAGGGCAGCGATAGGTACTTATGTAGCATGCACACCGGGGCGCAATTGGTATGTCTTTAGTATTCGCACTAGGGCAGCGATAGGTACTTATGTAGCATGCACACCTAGGCGCAATAGGTATGTATTTAGCATTCACACCGGGGCAACGATAGGTACTATTTAGCATTCGCAACGGGGCGGCGATAGGTTCTTAAATAGTATCTGCACCGGGGCGGCAATAGGTACGTATATAGTATGTGCACTGGGGCGGCGATAGGTACGTATATAGTATGCGCAATGGGGTGATGATAGATACGTATATAGTATGAACACCGGGGTGGAGATAAGTACCTATATAGTAGGCGCAGATAGAGGTGTTACTTTTTATAGAAATATGTCATACTATTACCCTGGGCAATAGGAGAAATGGTTGGGAAGAAACAGCTTTTGAAAAAGGCAAAATTAGAAAGTAGCGGCGAAATGGGGCGACCAGGGAAGAGAAAGGTAGCAGATAAAGAGACGGCTATAGAGAGAGGGGGCGGACATAGAAGTTTGAATATAAAGATGTTACACACACGATCTTTCTTCAAATATATGTTTTTATGACCCCGAGCAACGCCGGGTAGCCCCGCTAGTCTCTTATATAAAGGGCAGTTGTCTGTTTGTATGTTTGTTTGTTTGTTTGTTTGTATGTCCAGTATCTCCTCAAAAACTACCCGACGACATGTCAAAAAGTTGACATCTACAGGACCGCACAAATCCCGGATGTAAAATATCTAAAAATCGCGAAAATCGATTCACTCGCTGACAGTCAACCGGACCACTTTCCGACAAAAGGTAGCAGTTTTTTCGTATTTTTCACGAAATTTCAACGTTAATATGTAGTAAATTCGAAATAATCTAATGTATTTATGTACTAATCCGATAAAAATGCCGAGTCACTATAAACATCCCATAATCCCTTGCCGGATGTACCCGGTCTTGCCCTAAATTGTGTCCGGTTGTATCAGATCATCCAATAACTTCTGTCCGGTTGCATCAATAACAACATAGGAATCCTACGTTAAGAGTGTGTAGTGAAACAAGGGTTGCTCAATCACATCCTCACCTGTCCCATAATCCCTTGCCGGATGTACCCGGTCTTGCTCTAAATTGTGTCCGGTTATATCAGGTCATCATGACGTCAGAGAGTGGCAGTTTTCCTTTCTGTCATTTTTCCCTCTCACACTTTCTTTCTTAATTATTAATAGACGCTAATATTCCCCCCTCCCACCATCCCTCCCTGTGGCCGTTCTGTTATCATGATAGGAATTACCTCCTCCTTTAAGGCCAAATTGAGGGGGGGGTTACGGTATTCGACGGTGTGAGCATTACCTCCTCCTTTTTTGAGAAGTGTAGAGGTAGGGTAGTATCGGTTCCGTTGTCATGATGCACTGATCCCATGCATTACCTCCTCCTTTTTTGAGAAGTGTAGATGTAGAATAGTATCGGTTCCGTTGTCAAGATGTGCTCATCCCATGAATTATCTCCTCCTTTTTTGAGAAGTGTTGAGGTAAGGTCGTATCGGTTCCGTTGTCATGATGCCCTCATTCCATGCATTATCTCCTCCTTTTTTGAGAAGTGTTGAGGTAGGGTCGTATCGGTTCCGTTGTCATGATGCACTATTCCAATGCATTATCTCCTCCTTTTTTGAGAAGTGTTGAGGTAGGGTCGTATCGGTTCCGTTGTCATGATGCCCTAATCCCATGCATTATCTACTCCTTTTTTGAGCAGTGTTGAAGTGTGAGCGACTCAGGCGAAATCCAGGGAGGGGGAATGTCGGCATTCGTCGGTATGAGCGCCTCAGGCGAAATCTGAGAGGGGGAATGTCGGCATTCGCCGGTATGAGCGCCTCAGGACAATTTGGCAGATCAGAAGGAGAGAGGATACCTAAGGGATTTCAGTAGTGCTCATGAAGCATCCTCGATTTTCAAAGTACTCGGCGTTGTCCGGGAGAAAAGTGCTCAATATCCTAGATAGAGCTACTGTAGTGATAGGTTTAGAAAATATTTTAACGCTATCTTCGTTCCCCTTTGGACAATTTTGCAGATCAAAACGAGGGATGATACCTAACTGATTTCAGTAGTCCCCAGGAGGCCTCTTTGATTTTCAAAGTACTCGGCGTTGTCCGGGAAAAAAGTGCTCAATGTCCTAGATAGAGCTACTGTAGTGATAGGTTCGGATAATATTTTAACAGAATCTACGCTGAAAAGGATGGGGTAATGGATAAGAGTTATTTCAGTAGTCCCCAGGAGGCCTCTTTGATTTTGAAATACTCGGCGTTGTCCGGGAGAAAAGTGCTCAATATCCTAGATAGAGCTACTGTAGTGATAGGTTTGGAAAATATTTTAACGCCATCTTCGTTCCCCTTTGGACTATTTCGCAGATCAGAAGGAGAGAGGATACCTAAGGGATTTCACGAGTGCTCATGAAGCCTCCTCGATTTTCAAAGTACTCGGCGTTGTCCGGGAGAAAAGTGCTCAATATCCTAGATAGAGCTACTGTAGTGATAGGTTTGGAAAATATTTTAACGCCATCTTCGTTCCCCTTTGGACTATTTCGCAGATCAGAAGGAGAGAGGATACCTAAGGGATTTCAGGAGTGCTCATGAAGCCTCCTCGATTTTCAAAGTACTCGGCGTTGTCCGGGAGAAAAGTGCTCAATATCCTAGATAGAGCTACTGTAGTGATAGGTTTAGAAAATATTTTAACGCTATCTTCGTCTCACTTTGGACAATTTTGCAGATGAAAAGGAGGAAGGATACCTAACTGATTTCAGTAGTCCCCAGGAGGCTTCCTCGATGATCAAAGTACTCGGCGTTGTCCGGGATAAAAGTGCTCAATGTCCTAGATAGAGCTACTGTAGTGATAGGTTTGGATAATATTTTAACGCCATCTTCGTTTCCCTTTGGACTATTTCGAAGATCAGAAGGAGAGAGGATACCTAAGGGATTTCAGGAGTGCTCATAAAGCCTCCTCGATTTTCTAAGTACTCGGCGTTGTCCGGGAGAAAAGTGCTCAATATCCTAGATAGAGCTATTGTAGTGATAGGTTTAGAAAATATTTTAACGCCATCTCTGTTTCCCTTTGGACAATTTTGCAGCTGAAAAGGAGGGAGGATACCTAACTGATTTCAGTAGTCCCCAGGAGACCTCTTTGATTTTCAAAGTACTCGGCGTTGTCCGGGAAAAAAGTGCTCAATGTCCTAGATAGAGCTACTGTAGTGATAGGTTTGGATACTATTTTAACAGCATCTACGCTGAAAAAGAATGGGGTAATCGATAAGAGTTATTTCAGTAGTGCTCAGGAGGCCTCTTTGATTTTTAAATACTCGGCGTTGTCCGGGAAAAAATGCTCAATATCCTAGATAGAGCTACTGTTGTGATAGGTTTGGAAAATATTTTAACGCCATCTTCGTTCCCCTTTGGACTATTTCGCAGATCAGAAGGAGAGAGGATACCTAAGTGATTTCAGTAGTCCCCAGGAGGCCTCCTTGATAATCAAAGTACTCGGCGTTGTCCGGGAGAAAAGTGCTCAATGTCCTAGATAGAGCTACTGTAGTGATAGGTTTTGGAAAATATTTTAACGCCATCTTCGTTCTCCTTTGGACTATTTCGCAGATCAGAAGGAGAGAGGATAGCTAAGGGATTTCATGGGTGTTCATGAAGCCTTCTCGATTTTCAAAGTACTCGGCGTTGTCCGGGAGAAAAGTGCTCAATATCCTAGATAGAGCTACTGTAGTGATAGGTTTGGAAAATATTTTAACGCCATCTTCGTTAACTTTTGGACTATTTCGCAGATCAGAAGGAGAGAGGATACCTAAGTGATATCAGTAGTCCCCAGGAGGCCTCCTTGATTATCAAAGTACTCGGCGTTGTCCGGGAGAAAAGTGCTCAATGTCCTAGATAGAGCTACTGTAGTGATAGGTTTGGAAAATATTTTAACGCCATATTCGTTCCCCTTTGGACTATTTCGCAGATCAGAAGGAGAGAGGATACCTAAGGAATTTCAGGAGTGCTCATAAAACTTCCTCGATTTTCAAAGTACTCGGCGTTGTCCGGGAGAAAAGTGCTCAATATCCTAGATAGAGCAACTGTAGTGATAGGTTTGGATAATATTTTAACAGCATCTACGCTGAAAAGGATGGGGTAATCGATAAGAGTTATTTAAGTAGTGCTCAGGAGGCCTCTTTGATTTTGAAATACTCGGCGTTGGCCGGGAGAAAAGTGCTCAATATCCTAGATAGAGCTACTGTAGTGATAGGTTTGGAAAATATTTTAACGCCGTCTTCGTTCCCCTTTGGACTATTTCGCAGATCAGAAGGAGAGAGGATACCTAAGGAATTTCAGGAGTGCTCATAAAACTTCCTCGATTTTCAAAGTACTCGGCGTTGTCCGGGAGAAAAGTGCTCAATATCCTAGATAGAGCAACTGTAGTGATAGGTTTGGATAATATTTTAACAGCATCTACGCTGAAAAGGATGGGGTAATCGATAAGAGTTATTTAAGTAGTGCTCAGGAGGCCTCTTTGATTTTGAAATACTCGGCGTTGGCCGGGAGAAAAGTGCTCAATATCCTAGATAGAGCTACTGTAGTGATAGGTTTGGAAAATATTTTAACGCCGTCTTCGTTCCCCTTTGGACTATTTCACAGATCAGAAGGAGAGAGGATGCCTAAGTCATTTCAGTAGTCCCCAGGAGGCCTCCTTGATTATCAAAGTACTCGGCGTTGTCCGGGAGAAAAGTGCTCAATGTCCTAGATAGAGCTACTCTAGTGATAGGTTTTGGAAAATATTTTAACGCCATCTTCGTTCCCCTTTAGACTATTTCGCAGATCAGAAGGAGAGAGGATACCTAAGTGATTTCAGTAGTCCCCAGGAGGCGTCCTTGATTATCAAAGTACTCGGCGTTGTCCGGGAGAAAAGTGCTCAATGTCCTAGATAGAGCTACTGTAGTGATAGTTTTGGAAAATATTTTAACGCCGTCTTTGTTCCTCTTTGGACTATTTCGCAGATCAGAAGGAGAGAGGATACCTAAGGGATTTCAGGAGTGTTCATGAAGCCTCCTCGATTTTCAAAGTACTCGGCGTTGTCCGGGAGAAAAGTGCTCAATATCCTAGATAGAGCTACTGTAGTGATAGGTTTTGGAAAATATTTTAACGCCATCTTCGTTCACCTTTGGACTATTTCGCATATCAGAAGGAGAGAAGATACCTAAGTGATTTCAGTAGTCCCCAGGAGGCTTCCTTGATTATCAAAGTACTCGGCGTTGTCCGGGATAAAAGTGCTCAATGTCCTAGATAGAGCTACTGTAGTGATTTGTTTGGATAATATTTTAACGCCATCTTCGTTTCCCTTTGGACTATTTCGAAGATCAGAAGGAGAGAGGATACCTAAGGGATTTCAGGAGTGCTCATAAAGCCTCCTCGACTATCAAAGTACTCGGCGTTGTCCGGGATAAAAGTGCTCAATGTCCTAGATAGAGCTACTGTAGTGATAGGTTTGGAAAATATTTTAACGCCATCTCTGTTCCCCTTTGGACTATTTCGTAGATCAGAAGGAGAGAGGATACCTAAGTGATATCAGTAGTCCCCAGGAGGCCTCCTTGATTATCAAAGTACTCGGCGTTGTCCGGGAGAAAAGTGCTCAATGTCCTAGATAGAGCTACTGTAGTGATAGGTTTGGAAAATATTTTAACGCCATCTTCGTTCCCCTTGGGACTATTTCGCAGATCAGAAAGAGAGAGGATACCTAAGGGATTTCAGGAGTGCTCATAAAGCCTCCTCGATTTTCAAAGTACTCGGCGTTGTCCGGGAGAAAAGTGCTCAATATCCTAGATAGAGCTACTGTAGTGATAGGTTTAGAAAATATTTTAACGCCATCTTCGTCTCCCTTTGGACAATTTTGCAAATAAAAGGAGGGAGGATATTTAACTAATTTCAGTAGTCCCCAGGAGGCCTCTTTGATTTTCAAAGTACTCGGCGTTGTCCGGGAAAAAAGTGCTCAATGTCCTAGATAGAGTTACTGTAGTGATAGGTTTGGATAATATTTTAACAGCATCTACGCTGAAAAGGATGGGGTAATCGATAAGAGTTATTTCAGTAGTGCTCAGGAGGCCTCTTTGATTTTGAAATACTCGGCGTTGTCCGGGAGAAAAGTTCTCAATATCCTAGATAGAGCTACTGTAGTGATAGGTTTGGAAAATATTTTAACGCCGTCTTCGTTACCCTTTGGACTATTTCGCAGATCAGAAGGAGAGAGGATACCTAAGTCATTTCAGTAGTCCCCAGGAAGCCTCCTTGATTATCAAAGTACTCGGCGTTGTCCGGGAGAAAAGTGCTCAATGTCCTAGATAGAGCAACTGTAGTGATAGGTTTGGATAATATTTTAACAGTATCTACGCTGAAAAGGATGGGGTAATCGATAAGAGTTATTTCAGTAGTGCTCAGGAGGCCTCTTTGATTTTGAAATACTCGGCGTTGTCCGGGAGAAAAGTGCTCAATATCCTAGATAGAGCTACTGTAGTGATAGGTTTGGAAAATATTTTAACGCCGTCTTCGTTCCCCTTTGGACTATTTCACAGATCAGAAGGAGAGAGGATACCTCAGTCATTTCAGTAGTCCCCAGGAGGCCTCCTTGATTATCAAAGTACTCGGCGTTGTCCGGGAGAAAAGTGCTCAATGTCCTAGATAGAGCTACTGTAGTGATAGGTTTTGGAAAATATTTTAACGCCATCTTCGTTCCCCTTTAGACTATTTCGCAGATCAGAAGGAGAGAGGATACCTAAGTGATTTCAGTAGTCCCCAGGAGGCGTCCTTGATTATCAAAGTACTCGGCGTTGTCCGGGAGAAAAGTGCTCAATGTCCTAGATAGAGCTACTGTAGTGATAGTTTTGGAAAATATTTTAACGCCGTCTTCGTTCTCCTTTGGACTATTTCGCAGATCAGAAGGAGAGAGGATACCTAAGGGATTTCAGGAGTGCTCATGAAGCCTCCTCGATTTTCAAAGTACTCGGCGTTGTCTGGGATAAAAGTGCTCAATGTCCTAGATAGAGCTACTGTAGTGATAGGTTTGGAAAATATTTTAACGCCATCTTCGTTTCCCTTTGGACTATTTCGCAGATCAGAAGGAGAGAGGATACCTAAGGGATTTCAGGAGTGCTCATAAAGCCTCCTCGATTTTCAAAGTACTCGGCGTTGTCCGGGAGAAAAGTGCTCAATATCCTAGATAGAGCTACTGTAGTGATAGGTTTGGAAAATATTTTAATGCCATCTTCGTTCGCCTTTGGACAATTTTACAGCTGAAAAGGAGGGAGGATACCTAACTGATTTCAGGTGTCCCCAGGAGGCCTCTTTGATTTTCAAAGTACTCGGCGTTGTCCGGGAAAAAAGTGCTCAATGTCCTAGATAGAGCTACTGTAGTGATAGGTTTGGATAATATTTTGACAGTATCTACGCTGAAAAGGATGGGGTAATCGATAAGAGTTATTTCAGTAGTGCTCAGGAGGCCTCTTTGATTTTGAAATACTCGGCGTTGTCCGGGAGAAAAGTGCTCACTATTCTAGATAGAGCTACTGTTGTGATAGGTTTGGAAAATATTTTAACGCCATCTTCGTTCCCCTTTGGACTATTTAGCAGATCAGAAGGAGAGAGGATACCTAAGTGATTTCAGTAGTCCCCAGGAGGCCTCCTTGATTATCAAAGTACTCGGCGTTGTCCGGGAGAAAAGTGCTCAATGTCCTAGATAGAGCTACTGTAGTGATAGGTTTTGGAAAATATTTTAACGCCATCTTCGTTCTCCTTTGGACTATTTCGCAGATCAGAAGGAGAGAGGATAGCTAAGGGATTTCATGGGTGTTCATGAAGCCTTCTCGATTTTCAAAGTACTCGGCGTTGTCCGGGAGAAAAGTGCTCAATATC
Source organism: Sepiola atlantica (assembly GCA_963556195.1). Lineage (NCBI taxonomy): Eukaryota > Metazoa > Mollusca > Cephalopoda > Sepiida > Sepiolidae > Sepiola > Sepiola atlantica. The sequence goes on from OY744524.1 coordinate 45,698,507, forward strand.
CTAGATAGAGCTACTGTAGTGATAGGTTTGGAAAATATTTTAACGCCATCTTCGTTAACTTTTGGACTATTTCGCAGATCAGAAGGAGAGAGGATACCTAAGTGATATCAGTAGTCCCCAGGAGGCCTCCTTGATTATCAAAGTACTCGGCGTTGTCCGGGAGAAAAGTGCTCAATGTCCTAGATAGAGCTACTGTAGTGATAGGTTTGGAAAATATTTTAACGCCATCTTCGTTCCCCTTTGGACTATTTCGCAGATCAGAAGGAGAGAGGATACCTAAGGAATTTCAGGAGTGCTCATAAAGCCTCCTCGATTTTCAAAGTACTCGGCGTTGTCCGGGAGAAAAGTGCTCAATATCCTAGATAGAGCAACTGTAGTGATAGGTTTGGATAATATTTTAACAGCATCTACGCTGAAAAGGATGGGGTAATCGATAAGAGTTATTTCAGTAGTGCTCAGGAGGCCTCTTTGATTTTGAAATACTCGGCGTTGTCCGGGAGAAAAGTGCTCAATATCCTAGATAGAGCTACTGTAGTGATAGGTTTGGAAAATATTTTAACGCCGTCTTCGTTCCCCTTTGGACTATTTCACAGATCAGAAGGAGAGAGGATACCTCAGTCATTTCAGTAGTCCCCAGGAGGCCTCCTTGATTATCAAAGTACTCGGCGTTGTCCGGGACAAAAGTGCTCAATGTCCTAGATAGAGCTACTGTAGTGATAGTTTTGGAAAATATTTTAACGCCGTCTTCGTTCTCCTTTGGACTATTTCGCAGATCAGAAGGAGAGAGGATACCTAAGGGATTTCAGGAGTGCTCATGAAGCCTCCTCGATTTTCAAAGTACTCGGCGTTGTCCGGGAGAAAAGTGCTAATGTCCTAGATAGAGCTACTGTAGTGATAGGTTTTGGAAAATATTTTAACGCCATCTTCGTTCCCCTTTGGACTATTTCGCAGATCAGAAGGAGAGAGGCTACCTCAGGGATATCATGGGGGTTCATGAAGCCTCCTCGATTTTCAAAGTGCTCGGCGTTGTCCGGGAGAAAAGTGCTCAATATCCTAGATAGAGCTACTGTAGTGATTTGTTTGGAAAATATTTTAACGCCATCTTCGTTCACCTTTAGACTATTTCGCAGATCAGAAGGAGAGAGGATACCTAAGTGATTTCAGTAGTCCCCAGGAGCCTTCTTTGATTATCAAAGTACTCGGCGTTTTCCGGGATAAAAGTGCTCAATGTCCTAGATAGAGCTACTGTAGTGATAGGTTTGGAAAATATTTTAACGCCATCTTCGTTTCCCTTTGGACTATTTCGCAGATCAGAAGGAGAGAGGATACCTAAGGGATTTCAGGAGTGCTCATAAAGCCTCCTCGATTTTCAAAGTACTCGGCGTTGTCCGGGAGAAAAGTGCTCAATATCCTAGATAGAGCTACTGTAGTGATAGGTTTAGAAAATATTTTAATGCCATCTTCGTTCCCCTTTGGACAATTTTACAGCTGAAAAGGAAGGAGGATACCTAACTGATTTCAGGTGTCCCCAGGAGGCCTCTTTGATTTTCAAAGTACTCGGCGTTGTCCGGGAAAAAAGTGCTCAATGTCCTAGATAGAGCTACTGTAGTGATAGGTTTGGATAATATTTTGACAGTATCTACGCTGAAAAGGATGGGGTAATCGATAAGAGTTATTTCAGTAGTGCTCAGGAGGCCTCTTTGATTTTGAAATACTCGGCGTTGTCCGGGAGAAAAGTGCTCACTATTCTAGATAGAGCTACTGTAGTGATAGGTTTGGAAAATATTTTAACGCCATCTTCGTTCCCCTTTGGACTATTTCGCAGATCAGAAGGAGAGAGGATACTTAAGTGATTTCAGTAGTCCCCAGGATGGCCTCCTTGATTATCAAAGTACTCGGCGTTGTCCGGGAGAAAAGTGCTCAATGTCTTAGATAGAGCTACTGTAGTGATAGGTTTTGGAAAATATTTTAACGCCATCTTCGTTCCCCTTTGGACTATTTCGAAGATCAGAAGGAGAGAGGATACCTAAGGGATTTCATGGGTGTTCATGAAGCCTCCTCGATCTTCTAAAGTACTCGGCGTTGTCCGGGAGAAAAGTGCTCAATGTCCTAGATAGAGCTACTGTAGTGATAGGTTTGGTAAATATTTTAACGCCATCTTCGTTCCCCTTTGGACTATTTCGCAGATCAGAAGGAGAGAGGATACCTAAGGAATTTCAGGAGTGCTCATAAAGCCTCCTCGATTTTCAAAGTACTCGGCGTTGTCCGGGAGAAAAGTGCTCAATATCCTAGATAGAGCAACTGTAGTGATAGGTTTGGATAATATTTTAACAGCATCTACGCTGAAAAGGATGGGGTAATCGATAAGAGTTATTTCAGTAGTGCTCAGGAGGCCTCTTTGATTTTGAAATACTCGGCGTTGTCCGGGAGAAAAGTGCTCAATATCCTAGATAGAGCTACTGTAGTGATAGGTTTGGAAAATATTTTAACGCCGTCTTCGTTCCCCTTTGGACTATTTCACAGATCAGAAGGAGAGAGGATACCTCAGTCATTTCAGTAGTCCCCAGGAGGCCTCCTTGATTATCAAAGTACTCGGCGTTGTCCGGGACAAAAGTGCTCAATGTCCTAGATAGAGCTACTGTAGTGATAGTTTTGGAAAATATTTTAACGCCGTCTTCGTTCTCCTTTGGACTATTTCGCAGATCAGAAGGAGAGAGGATACCTAAGGAATTTCAGGAGTGCTCATAAAGCCTCCTCGATTTTCAAAGTACTCGGCGTTGTCCGGGAGAAAAGTGCTCAATATCCTAGATAGAGCAACTGTAGTGATAGGTTTGGATAATATTTTAACAGCTTCTACGCTGAAAAGGATGGGGTAATCGATAAGAGTTATTTCAGTAGTGCTCAGGAGGCCTCTTTGATTTTGAAATACTCGGCGTTGTCCGGGAGAAAAGTGCTCAATATCCTAGATAGAGCTACTGTAGTGATAGGTTTGGAAAATATTTTAACGCCGTCTTCGTTCCCCTTTGGACTATTTCACAGATCAGAAGGAGAGAGGATACCTCAGTCATTTCAGTAGTCCCCAGGAGGCCTCCTTGATTATCAAAGTACTCGGCGTTGTCCGGGACAAAAGTGCTCAATGTCCTAGATAGAGCTACTGTAGTGATAGTTTTGGAAAATATTTTAACGCCGTCTTCGTTCTCCTTTGGACTATTTCGCAGATCAGAAGGAGAGAGGATACCTAAGGGATTTCAGGAGTGCTCATGAAGCCTCCTCGATTTTCAAAGTACTCGGCGTTGTCCGGGAGAAAAGTGCTCAATGTCCTAGATAGAGCTACTGTAGTGATAGGTTTTGGAAAATATTTTAACGCCATCTTCGTTCCCCTTTGGACTATTTCGCAGATCAGAAGGAGAGAGGCTACCTCAGGGATATCATGGGGGTTCATGAAGCCTCCTCGATTTTCAAAGTGCTCGGCGTTGTCCGGGAGAAAAGTGCTCAATATCCTAGATAGAGCTACTGTAGTGATTTGTTTGGAAAATATTTTAACGCCATCTTCGTTCACCTTTAGACTATTTCGCAGATCAGAAGGAGAGAGGATACCTAAGTGATTTCAGTAGTCCCCAGGAGCCTTCTTTGATTATCAAAGTACTCGGCGTTTTCCGGGATAAAAGTGCTCAATGTCCTAGATAGAGCTACTGTAGTGATAGGTTTGGAAAATATTTTAACGCCATCTTCGTTTCCCTTTGGACTATTTCGCAGATCAGAAGGAGAGAGGATACCTAAGGGATTTCAGGAGTGCTCATAAAGCCTCCTCGATTTTCAAAGTACTCGGCGTTGTCCGGGAGAAAAGTGCTCAATATCCTAGATAGAGCTACTGTAGTGATAGGTTTAGAAAATATTTTAATGCCATCTTCGTTCCCCTTTGGACAATTTTACAGCTGAAAAGGAAGGAGGATACCTAACTGATTTCAGGTGTCCCCAGGAGGCCTCTTTGATTTTCAAAGTACTCGGCGTTGTCCGGGAAAAAAGTGCTCAATGTCCTAGATAGAGCTACTGTAGTGATAGGTTTGGATAATATTTTGACAGTATCTACGCTGAAAAGGATGGGGTAATCGATAAGAGTTATTTCAGTAGTGCTCAGGAGGCCTCTTTGATTTTGAAATACTCGGCGTTGTCCGGGAGAAAAGTGCTCACTATTCTAGATAGAGCTACTGTAGTGATAGGTTTGGAAAATATTTTAACGCCATCTTCGTTCCCCTTTGGACTATTTCGCAGATCAGAAGGAGAGAGGATACTTAAGTGATTTCAGTAGTCCCCAGGATGGCCTCCTTGATTATCAAAGTACTCGGCGTTGTCCGGGAGAAAAGTGCTCAATGTCTTAGATAGAGCTACTGTAGTGATAGGTTTTGGAAAATATTTTAACGCCATCTTCGTTCCCCTTTGGACTATTTCGAAGATCAGAAGGAGAGAGGATACCTAAGGGATTTCATGGGTGTTCATGAAGCCTCCTCGATCTTCTAAAGTACTCGGCGTTGTCCGGGAGAAAAGTGCTCAATGTCCTAGATAGAGCTACTGTAGTGATAGGTTTGGTAAATATTTTAACGCCATCTTCGTTCCCCTTTGGACTATTTCGCAGATCAGAAGGAGAGAGGATACCTAAGGAATTTCAGGAGTGCTCATAAAGCCTCCTCGATTTTCAAAGTACTCGGCGTTGTCCGGGAGAAAAGTGCTCAATATCCTAGATAGAGCAACTGTAGTGATAGGTTTGGATAATATTTTAACAGCATCTACGCTGAAAAGGATGGGGTAATCGATAAGAGTTATTTCAGTAGTGCTCAGGAGGCCTCTTTGATTTTGAAATACTCGGCGTTGTCCGGGAGAAAAGTGCTCAATATCCTAGATAGAGCTACTGTAGTGATAGGTTTGGAAAATATTTTAACGCCGTCTTCGTTCCCCTTTGGACTATTTCACAGATCAGAAGGAGAGAGGATACCTCAGTCATTTCAGTAGTCCCCAGGAGGCCTCCTTGATTATCAAAGTACTCGGCGTTGTCCGGGACAAAAGTGCTCAATGTCCTAGATAGAGCTACTGTAGTGATAGTTTTGGAAAATATTTTAACGCCGTCTTCGTTCTCCTTTGGACTATTTCGCAGATCAGAAGGAGAGAGGATACCTAAGGAATTTCAGGAGTGCTCATAAAGCCTCCTCGATTTTCAAAGTACTCGGCGTTGTCCGGGAGAAAAGTGCTCAATATCCTAGATAGAGCAACTGTAGTGATAGGTTTGGATAATATTTTAACAGCTTCTACGCTGAAAAGGATGGGGTAATCGATAAGAGTTATTTCAGTAGTGCTCAGGAGGCCTCTTTGATTTTGAAATACTCGGCGTTGTCCGGGAGAAAAGTGCTCAATATCCTAGATAGAGCTACTGTAGTGATAGGTTTGGAAAATATTTTAACGCCGTCTTCGTTCCCCTTTGGACTATTTCACAGATCAGAAGGAGAGAGGATACCTCAGTCATTTCAGTAGTCCCCAGGAGGCCTCCTTGATTATCAAAGTACTCGGCGTTGTCCGGGACAAAAGTGCTCAATGTCCTAGATAGAGCTACTGTAGTGATAGTTTTGGAAAATATTTTAACGCCGTCTTCGTTCTCCTTTGGACTATTTCGCAGATCAGAAGGAGAGAGGATACCTAAGGGATTTCAGGAGTGCTCATGAAGCCTCCTCGATTTTCAAAGTACTCGGCGTTGTCCGGGAGAAAAGTGCTCAATGTCCTAGATAGAGCTACTGTAGTGATAGGTTTTGGAAAATATTTTAACGCCATCTTCGTTCCCCTTTGGACTATTTCGCAGATCAGAAGGAGAGAGGCTACCTCAGGGATATCATGGGGGTTCATGAAGCCTCCTCGATTTTCAAAGTGCTCGGCGTTGTCCGGGAGAAAAGTGCTCAATATCCTAGATAGAGCTACTGTAGTGATTTGTTTGGAAAATATTTTAACGCCATCTTCGTTCACCTTTAGACTATTTCGCAGATCAGAAGGAGAGAGGATACCTAAGTGATTTCAGTAGTCCCCAGGAGCCTTCTTTGATTATCAAAGTACTCGGCGTTTTCCGGGATAAAAGTGCTCAATGTCCTAGATAGAGCTACTGTAGTGATAGGTTTGGAAAATATTTTAACGCCATCTTCGTTTCCCTTTGGACTATTTCGCAGATCAGAAGGAGAGAGGATACCTAAGGGATTTCAGGAGTGCTCATAAAGCCTCCTCGATTTTCAAAGTACTCGGCGTTGTCCGGGAGAAAAGTGCTCAATATCCTAGATAGAGCTACTGTAGTGATAGGTTTAGAAAATATTTTAATGCCATCTTCGTTCCCCTTTGGACAATTTTACAGCTGAAAAGGAAGGAGGATACCTAACTGATTTCAGGTGTCCCCAGGAGGCCTCTTTGATTTTCAAAGTACTCGGCGTTGTCCGGGAAAAAAGTGCTCAATGTCCTAGATAGAGCTACTGTAGTGATAGGTTTGGATAATATTTTGACAGTATCTACGCTGAAAAGGATGGGGTAATCGATAAGAGTTATTTCAGTAGTGCTCAGGAGGCCTCTTTAATTTGGAAATACTCGGCGTTGTCCGGGAGAAAAGTGCTCACTATTCTAGATAGAGCTACTGTAGTGATAGGTTTGGAAAATATTTTAACGCCATCTTCGTTCCCCTTTGGACTATTTCGCAGATCAGAAGGAGAGAGGATACTTAAGTGATTTCAGTAGTCCCCAGGATGGCCTCCTTGATTATCAAAGTACTCGGCGTTGTCCGGGAGAAAAGTGCTCAATGTCTTAGATAGAGCTACTGTAGTGATAGGTTTTGGAAAATATTTTAACGCCATCTTCGTTCCCCTTTGGACTATTTCGAAGATCAGAAGGAGAGAGGATACCTAAGGGATTTCATGGGTGTTCATGAAGCCTCCTCGATCTTCTAAAGTACTCGGCGTTGTCCGGGAGAAAAGTGCTCAATGTCCTAGATAGAGCTACTGTAGTGATAGGTTTGGAAAATATTTTAACGCCATCTTCGTTCCCCTTTGGACTATTTCGCAGATCAGAAGGAGAGAGGATACCTAAGGAATTTCAGGAGTGCTCATAAAGCCTCCTCGATTTTCAAAGTACTCGGCGTTGTCCGGGAGAAAAGTGCTCAATATCCTAGATAGAGCAACTGTAGTGATAGGTTTGGATAATATTTTAACAGCATCTACGCTGAAAAGGATGGGGTAATCGATAAGAGTTATTTCAGTAGTGCTCAGGAGGCCTCTTTGATTTTGAAATACTCGGCGTTGTCCGGGAGAAAAGTGCTCAATATCCTAGATAGAGCTACTGTAGTGATAGGTTTGGAAAATATTTTAACGCCGTCTTCGTTCCCCTTTGGACTATTTCACAGATTAGAAGGAGAGAGGATACCTCAGTCATTTCAGTAGTCCCCAGGAGGCCTCCTTGATTATCAAAGTACTCGGCGTTGTCCGGGACAAAAGTGCTCAATGTCCTAGATAGAGCTACTGTAGTGATAGTTTTGGAAATTATTTTAACGCCGTCTTCGTTCCCCTTTGGACTATTTCACAGATCAGAAGGAGAGAGGATACCTCAGTCATTTCAGTAGTCCCCAGGAGGCCTCCTTGATTATCAAAGTACTCGGCGTTGTCCGGGACAAAAGTGCTCAATGTCCTAGATAGAGCTACTGTAGTGATAGTTTTGGAAAATATTTTAACGCCGTCTTCGTTCTCCTTTGGACTATTTCGCAGATCAGAAGGAGAGAGGATACCTAAGGGATTTCAGGAGTGCTCATGAAGCCTCCTCGATTTTCAAAGTACTCGGCGTTGTCCGGGAGAAAAGTGCTCAATGTCCTAGATAGAGCTACTGTAGTGATAGGTTTTGGAAAATATTTTAACGCCATCTTCGTTCCCCTTTGGACTATTTCGCAGATCAGAAGGAGAGAGGCTACCTCAGGGATATCATGGGGGTTCATGAAGCCTCCTCGATTTTCAAAGTGCTCGGCGTTGTCCGGGAGAAAAGTGCTCAATATCCTAGATAGAGCTACTGTAGTGATTTGTTTGGAAAATATTTTAACGCCATCTTCGTTCACCTTTAGACTATTTCGCAGATCAGAAGGAGAGAGGATACCTAAGTGATTTCAGTAGTCCCCAGGAGCCTTCTTTGATTATCAAAGTACTCGGCGTTTTCCGGGATAAAAGTGCTCAATGTCCTAGATAGAGCTACTGTAGTGATAGGTTTGGAAAATATTTTAACGCCATCTTCGTTCCCCTTTGGACTATTTCACAGATCAGAAGGAGAGAGGATACCTCAGTCATTTCAGTAGTCCCCAGGAGGCCTCCTTGATTATCAAAGTACTCGGCGTTGTCCGGGACAAAAGTGCTCAATGTCCTAGATAGAGCTACTGTAGTGATAGTTTTGGAAAATATTTTAACGCCGTCTTCGTTCTCCTTTGGACTATTTCGCAGATCAGAAGGAGAGAGGATACCTAAGGGATTTCAGGAGTGCTCATGAAGCCTCCTCGATTTTCAAAGTACTCGGCGTTGTCCGGGAGAAAAGTGCTCAATGTCCTAGATAGAGCTACTGTAGTGATAGGTTTTGGAAAATATTTTAACGCCATCTTCGTTCCCCTTTGGACTATTTCGCAGATCAGAAGGAGAGAGGCTACCTCAGGGATATCATGGGGGTTCATGAAGCCTCCTCGATTTTCAAAGTGCTCGGCGTTGTCCGGGAGAAAAGTGCTCAATATCCTAGATAGAGCTACTGTAGTGATTTGTTTGGAAAATATTTTAACGCCATCTTCGTTCACCTTTAGACTATTTCGCAGATCAGAAGGAGAGAGGATACCTAAGTGATTTCAGTAGTCCCCAGGAGCCTTCTTTGATTATCAAAGTACTCGGCGTTTTCCGGGATAAAAGTGCTCAATGTCCTAGATAGAGCTACTGTAGTGATAGGTTTGGAAAATATTTTAACGCCATCTTCGTTTCCCTTTGGACTATTTCGCAGATCAGAAGGAGAGAGGATACCTAAGGGATTTCAGGAGTGCTCATAAAGCCTCCTCGATTTTCAAAGTACTCGGCGTTGTCCGGGAGAAAAGTGCTCAATATCCTAGATAGAGCTACTGTAGTGATAGGTTTAGAAAATATTTTAATGCCATCTTCGTTCCCCTTTGGACAATTTTACAGCTGAAAAGGAGGGAGGATACCTAACTGATTTCAGGTGTCCCTAGGAGGCCTCTTTGATTTTCAAAGTACTCGGCGTTGTCCGGGAAAAAAGTGCTCAATGTCCTAGATAGAGCTACTGTAGTGATAGGTTTGGAAAATATTTTGACAGTATCTACGCTGAAAAGGATGGGGTAATCGATAAGAGTTATTTCAGTAGTGCTCAGGAGGCCTCTTTGATTTTGAAATACTCGGCGTTGTCCGGGAGAAAAGTGCTCACTATTCTAGATAGAGCTACTGTAGTGATAGGTTTGGAAAATATTTTAACGCCATCTTCGTTCCCCTTTGGACTATTTCGCAGATCAGAAAGAGGAAAGGATACTGAAGTGATTTCAGTAGTCCCCAGGATGGCCTCCTTGATTATCAAAGTACTCGGCGTTGTCCGGGAGAAAAGTGCTCAATGTCTTAGATAGAGCTACTGTAGTGATAGGTTTTGGAAAATATTTTAACGCCATCTTCGTTCCCCTTTGGACTATTTCGAAGATCAGAAGGAGAGAGGATACCTAAGGGATTTCATGGGTGTTCATGAAGCCTCCTCGATCTTCTAAAGTACTCGGCGTTGTCCGGGAGAAAAGTGCTCAATATCCTAGATAGAGCTACTGTAGTGATAGGTTTTGAAAATATTTTAACGCCATCTTCGTTCACCTTTGGATTATTTCGCAGATCAGAAGGAGAGAGGATACTTAAGTGATTTCAGTAGTCCCCAGGATACCTCCTTGATTATCAAAGTACTCGGCGTTGTCCGGGAGAAAAGTGCTCAATGTCCTAGATAGAGCTACTGTAGTGATAGGTCTGGATAATATTTTAACAGCATCTACGCTGAAAAGGATGGGGTAATCGATAAGAGTTATTTCAGTAGTGCTCAGGAGGCCTATTTGATTTTGAAATACTCGGCGTTGTCCGGGAGAAAAGTGCTCAATATCCTAGATAGAGCTACTGTAGTGATAGGTTTTAAAAATATTTTAACGCCATCTTAGTTCCTCTTTGGACTATTTCGCATATCAGAAGGAGAGAGGATACCTAAGTGATTTCAGTAGTCCCCAGGAGGCCTCCTTGATTATCAAAGTACTCGGCGTTGTCCGGGAGAAAAGTGCTCAATGTCCTAGATAGAGCTACTGTAGTGATAGGTTTTGGAAAATATTTTAACGCCATCTTCGTTCCTCTTTGGACTATTTCGAAGAGCAGAAGGAGAGAGGATACCTAAGGGATTTCAGGAGTGCTCATGAAGCCTCCTCGATTTTCAAAGTACTCGGCGTTGTCCGGGAAAAAGTGCGCAATATCCTAGATAGAGCTACTGTAGTGATTTGTTTGGAAAATATTTTAACGCCATCTTCGTTCACCTTTGGACTATTTCGCAGATCAGAAGGAGAGAGGATACCTAAGGGATTTCAGTAGTCCCCAGGAGGCTTCCTTGATTATCAAAGTACTCGGCGTTGTCCGGGATAAAAGTGCTCAATGTCCTAGATAGAGCTACTGTAGTGATAGTATTGGATAATATTTTAACGCCATCTTCGTTTCCCTTTGGACTATTTCGAAGATCAGAAGGAGAGAGGATACCTAAAGGAATTTCAGGAGTGCTCATAAAGCCTCCTCGATTTTCAAAGTACTCGGCGTTGTCCGGGGAAAAAGTGCTCAATATCCTAGATAGAGCTATGATAAAGACTATCATGAGAGGATTGAAAAGGATGAAGACTTTCATGAGAGGATTGAAAATGATGAAGACTTTCATCAGAGGATTGAAAATGATGAAGACTTTCATCAGAGGATTGAAAATGATGAAGACTATCATGAGGGGATTGAAAATGATGAAGACTGTCATAAGGGGATTGAAAATGATGAATGTCATGAGAGGATTGAAAATGATGAAGAATGTCATGAGAGGATTGAAAATGATGAAGAATAGACTGACAGGATTGGAAATGATATAGAATACCATGAGGGGATTTAAAATGATGAAGACTATCATGAGAGGTTTGAAAATGATGAAGAATATCATGAGGGGATTGAAAATGATGAAGACTATCATGAGAGGTTTGAAAATGATGAAGACTATCATGAGAGGTTTGAAAATGATGAACACTATCATGAGAGGTTTGAAAATGGTGAAGACTATCATGAGAGGTTAGAAAATGATGAAGACTATCATGAGAGGTTAGAAAATGATGAAGACTATCATGAGAGGTTAGAAAATGATGAAGACTATCATGAGAGGTTTGAAAATGATGAAGACTATCATGAGAGGTTTGAAAATGAAGACTATCATGAGGGGTTTGAAAATGATGAAGAATGTCATGAGAGGATTGAAAATGATGAAGAATAGACTGACAGGATTGAAAATGATGAAGAATAGACTGACAGGATTGGAAATGATGAAGAATACCATGAGGGGATTTAAAATGATGAATAATATCATGAGGGGATTGAAAATGATGAAGAATATCATGAGGGGATTGAAAATGATGAAGAATATCATGAGGGGATTTAAAATAATGAAGAATATCATGAGAGGATTGAAAAAATGAAGAATATCATGAGAGGATTGAAAATTATTAAGAATATCATGAGCGGATTGAAAATGATGAGGAATATTACGAGAGGATTGAAAATGAGCAAGAATATTATGAGGGGATTGAAAATGATTAATAGTATGAGGAGATTGAAAATGATGAAGAATATTATGAGGGGATTGAAAATGATTAATAGTATGAGGAGATCGAAAATGATTAATAGTATGAGGAGATCGAAAATGATGAATATAACGAGGGGAGTTAAAATGATGAAGGATATCATGAGGGGATTCAAAATATATAGTATGAACACCGGGGCGGTTATAAGTACCTATATAGAAGGCGCAGACAGTGGTGGTACTTTTTATAGAAATAAGTCATACTATTGCCCTGTGAAACCTAGGATGAAATGGTGGAGAAGAAACAGCTTTCGCAAAAGGCAAAATTTAAAAGTAGCGACCAGGGTAGAGAAAAGTAGAAAGATAAAGAGACAGCTATAGAGAGAGAAGGAGAGAAATAGAAGTTTTAATATAAAGATGTTACATACGCAATTTTTCTTCAATTATGTTTTTATGACCCCGAGCAACGCCGGGTAGCCCCGCTAGTTTATAATAAAGGCCAGTTGTCTGTCTGTCTGTCTGTCTGTCTGTCTGTCTGTCTGTCTGTATGTCCACATACTCCTCCAAGAGGACCCAACAAACAGTCACACGGTTGACATCATCATGACCGGCCAGCCCCGGGGCGTGTAATATCTCAGAACCGGAAATAGAAATTGACTCTTTGGGGGTCGACTGAGCACTTTTCTCCAATGGGGGTGTGGTTTTTTCCTCGATTTTCAACGTTGTTTAGTACTAATTTGAGAAAAAACAATGCTATCATGTATAATTTTAGAAATATGCAAAGTCACGCTTTTATTTAACAGGAAATGACGTCAGAGGAAAAGAGTGTAGGGAAGAAAATCCTTCACACTAAAACTCTTCTTTCCCTCTCACTCCCACCCTTTCTACCTTCCCTTCCTCCCCTACGCCCGTTCTGTTGTTATGATACCACCCTCCTAGGCATTACCTCCTCCTTTTTGAGAGTTGTGGAGATAGTGCGGCGATGTGACTGCTTCAGGGCAAATAAGGGGGGGGGGTCGGCATTCGCTTAATTTGGGGGAGCGGCGCGTCAGGCGAAATTATGGGAGGGGGGAGTGTCGGAAAAACAAATTGACTCTTCGGGGGGGGGGGCTTTTTCCATCACTTGTTTAGTACTAATTTGAGAAAAAAAAATGCTATCATCGTCACGCTTTTAACAGGAAATGGCGTCAGAGGAAATCCCTAACGGCTCTTTTTTGAACATGAGTTTATAGTGAAGCAAGTGTTGCTTAATCACAAACGGCACTTTTTTTGCACACGAGTCCATAGTCAAGCATGGGTTGCTTACTTACTAACGGCACTTTTTTGAACATGAGTCCATAGTGATGCAAGGGTTGCTTAACTTCTAACGGCACTTTTTGATACATGCGTTTATAGTGACGCAAGTGTTCTTTAATCAATAACGGCACTTTTTTTAACATGAGTTCATAGTGAAGCAAGGGTTGCTTAATGCTAACCGCATTTTTTCTGTTGACATGATAACATCCTCCTAGGTATTACCTCCTCCTTTTTGAGAAGGTGTGAAGTTAGTGTAGTATCAGTAAAATTAAAGTTATAAATAATTATGCTCCACCATTGTTTTCACTAATATTTGTATACATATTAAATAACGTCTAAATAAGTAAAGAAAGAATAGAAAACTTATGCTCCCCCATTGTTTTCACTTATATTTGTATAAATATTAAATAACGTCTCAATAAGAATAGTAAGAGAAATAATTATGCTCCACCATTGTTTTCACTAATATCTGTATACATATTAAATAACGTCTCAATAAGTAAAGTAAGAAGAGAAATAATTATGCTCCACCACTGTTTTCACTAATATTTGTATACATATTAAATAACGTCTGAATAAGTAAAGTAAGAAGAAAAATAAGTATGCTCCACCACTGTTTTCACTAATATTTGTATACATATTAAATAACGTAGTATCAGTTTTTTGGGGAAAATTTTAATGGTTAGGCCGAACTTTTTAGGGGTCACGCCAAATAATTTTGTTCTTTTTTTTGTTTTGAAGTCAAAATATTTCTCATGGTTGGGGGAGAGTGAAACATAAGGGGGCTGTAGAGATAGAGGAGTCGTGGAAAATTTTAGGGGTTAGGCCGAACTTTTTAGGGGTCAGGCCAAATTTTTTTGTTTTTTTTTGTTTTTTTTTTGTTTTGAAGTCAAAATATTTCTCAGGGTTGGGGGAGAGTGAAAAATTAGGGGGCTAGAGAGATTTAGGGGTCGGGGAAAATTTTAGGGGTCAGGCAAAATTTTTTTGTTATTTTTGGTTTTGAACTCAAAATATTTCTCAGGGTTGGGGGAGAGTGAACAATTAGGGGGCTGGAGAGATTTAGGGGTCGGGGAAAATTTTAGGGGTCAGGACGAACTTTTATGGGGTCAGGCCAAATTTTTTTTTTTTTTTTTTTTTGAAGTCAAAATATTTCTCATGGTTGGGAGAGAGTGAAACATTAGGGGGCTGGAGAGATTTAGGGGTCGGGGAAAATTTTAGGGGTCAGGACAAACTTTTTAGGGGTCAGGCCAAATTTTTTTGTTTTTTTTTGTTTTGAAGTCAAAATATTTCTCAGGGTTGGAGGAGAGTGAAAAATTAGGGTGCTGGAGAGATTTAGGGGTCGGGGAAAATTTTAGGGGTCAGGACGAACTTTTTAGGGGTCAGGCCAAATTTTTTTGTTTTTTTTTTGTTTTGAAGTCAAAATATATCTCATGGTTGGGGGAGAGTGAAAAATTAGGGGGCTGGAGAGATTTAGGGGTCGGGGAAAATTTTAGGGGTCATCACGAACTTTTTAGGGGTCAGGCCAAATTTTTTTTTGTTTTTTTTGTTTTGAAGTCAAAATATTTCTCATGGTTGGAGGAGAGTGAAAAATTAGGGGGCTGGAGAGATTTAGGGGTCGGGGAAAATTTTAGGGGTAAGGACCAACTTTTTAGGGGTCAGGCCAAATTTTTTTGTTTTTTTTTGTTTTGAAGTCAAAATATTTCTCATGGTTGGGGGAGAGTGAAAAATTAGGGGGCTAGAGAGATTTAGGGGTCGGGGAAAATTTTAGGGGTCAGGACGAACTTTTTAGGGGTCAGGCAAAATTTTTTTGTTTTTTTTGGTTTTGAACTCAAAATATTTCTCAGGGTTGGGGGAGAGTGAACAATTAGGGGGCTGGAGAGATTTAGGGGTCGGGGAAAATTTTAGGGGTCAGGACGAACTTTTTAGGGGTCAGGCCAAATTTTTTGGTTTTTTTTTTGTTTTGAACTCAAAATATTTCTCAGGGTTGGGGGAGAGTGAACAATTAGGGGGCTGGAGAGATTTAGGGGTCGGGGAAAATTTTAGGGGTCAGGACGAACTTTTTAGGGGTCAGGCCAAATTTTTTGGTTTTTTTTTTGTTTTGAAGTCAAAATATTTCTCATGGTTGGGAGAGAGTGAAACATTAGGGGGCTGGAGAGATTTAGGGGTCGGGGAAAATTTTAGGGGTCAGGACGAACTTTTTAGGGGTCAGGCCAAATTTTTTTGTTTTTTTTTTGTTTTGAAGTCAAAATATATCTCATGGTTGGGGGAGAGTGAAAAATTAGGGGGCTGGAGAGATTTAGGGGTCGGGGAAAATTTTAGGGGTCAGGACGAACTTTTTAGGGGTCAGGCCAAATTTTTTTTTCTTTTTTGTTTTGAAGTCAAAATATTTCTCATGGTTGGAGGAGAGTGAAAAATTAGGGGGCTGGAGAGATTTAGGGGTCGGGGAAAATTTTAGGGGTCAGGACGAACTTTTTAGGGGTCAGGCCAATTTTTTTTGTTTTTTTTTGTTTTGAAGTCAAAATATTTCTCATGGTTGGGGGAGACTGAAAAATTAGGGGGCTGGAGATATTTAGGGGTCGAGAAAAATTTTAGGGGTCAGGACGAACTTTTAAGGGCTCAGGCCAAATTTTTTTGTTTTTTTTTGTTTTGAAGTCAAAATATTTCTCATGGTTGGGGAGAGTGAAAAATTAGGGGGCTGGAGAGATTTAGGGGTCGGGGAAAATTTTAGGGGTCAGGACGAACTTTTTAGGGGTCAGGCCAATTTTTTTTGTTTTTTTTTGTTTTGAAGTCAAAATATTTCTCATGGTTGGGGAGAGTGAAAAATTAGGGGGCTGGAGAGATTTAGGGGTCGGGGAAAATTTTAGGGGTCAGGACGAACTTTTTAGGGGTCAGGGCAAATTTTTTTTTTTTTTTTTTTGAAGTCACAATATTTCTCATGGTTGGGGGAGAATGAAAAATTATAGGGATGGAGAGATTTAGGGGTCGGTGAAAATTTTAGGGGTCAGGACGAACTTTTTAGGGTTCAGGCCAAATTTTTTTCTTTTTTTTTGGTTTTGAACTCAAAATATTTCTCAGGGTTGGGGGAGAGTGAAAAATTAGGGGGCTGGAGAGATTTAGGGGACGGGGAAAATGTTAGGGGTCAGGCCAAATTTTTTAGGGTCTGCCCAAATTTAGGGGCGGCGATATGTACGTATTTAGCTTCCACACCGGGGCGGCGATAGGTACTTATTTAGCATTCAGCGGTGGTGATAGCATGTGCACATGGGCGGTAATAAGTACGTATATAGTATGCACACCGGGGCAATGATAGGTATGTATTTAGCATGCGCACTGAGGCAGCGATCGGTTCATATATAGCACGCACACCGGGTCGGCGATAGGTACGTATATAGCACGTGCACAGTGGCGGCGAAAGGTACATATTTAAAATTCACACCGGGCGGCGAAAGGTACATATTTAAAATTCACACCGGGGCGGCGATAGGTACGTATTTAGCATTCACGCCGGGGCGGCGATAGGTATGTATTTAGCATTCACACCGGGGCAGCGATAGGTATGTATTTAGCATTCGCACCTAGGCAGCGATATGTACGTATTTAGCTTTCAGCACCGGGGCGGCAATAGGTACGTATTTAGAATTCACACAGGGGCGGCAATAGGTACGTATTTAGAATTCACACCAGGGCGGCAGTAGGTATGTATTTAGCATTCGCACCGGGGCGGCGATATGTACGTATTTAGCTTCCACACCAGGGCGGCGATAGGTACGTATTCAGAATTCAGGGGTGGCGATAGCTACGTATATAGCATGTACACATGGGCAGCAATAAGTACGTACATAGCATGCGCTCTGCGGCGGCGATCAGTACATATATTGCACGCGCACCGGGGCGGCGAAAGGTATGTATTTCGCATTCGCACCGTAGTGGTGATAGGTACGTATTTAGCATTCGCACTGGGGCGGCTATAGGTACGTATTTAGCATTCGCACCAGGCCGGCTATAGGTACGTATTTAGCATTCGCACTGGGCCGGCGATAGGTACGTATTTAGCATTCACACCAAAGCGGCAATATGTACATATTAATTATTCGCACTAGGGCAGCGATAGGTACTTATGTAGCATGCACACCAAGGCGCAATTGGTATGTCTTTAGTATTCGCACTAGGGCAGCGATAGGTACTTATGTAGCATGCACACCGGGGCGCAATAGGTATGTATTTAGCATTCACACCGGGGCAACGATAGGTACTATTTAGCATTTGCAACGGGGCGGCGATAGGTACTTAAATAGTATCTGCACCGGGGCGGCGATAGGTACGTATATAGTATGTTCACTGGGGCGGCGATAGGTACGTATATAGTATGGCACCGGGGTGATAATAGATACGTATATAGTATGAACACCGGGGTGGACATAAGTAGCTATATAGAAGGCGCAGATAGAGGTGTTACTTTTTATAGAAATATGTCATACTATTACCCTGGGCAATAGGAGCAATGGTGGGGAAGAAACAGCTTTTGCAAAAGGCAAAATTAGAAAGTAGCGGCGAAATGGGGCGACCAGGAAAGAGAAAGGTAGCAGATAAAGAGACGGCTATAGAGAGAGGGGGCGGACATAGAAGTTTTAATATAAAGATGTTACACACACGATCTTTCTTCAAATATATGTTTTTATGACCCCGAGCAACGCCGGGTAGCCCCGCTAGTCATTTATAAAAGTGTAAATAAATACAATCGGAGCAACACGGATTAAATAAAGTAATAAAAGTAAAACAATATTTCTTAGACATGTTTATTCTCTCCCCCCCCCCTCATCTCCCCACACACATTGTTTCTTCTCCCTTCTCTTGATCCCTTTGAGCAAAACTAACTGAAAGTAAGTGTGAGAAAAACATTGAAAAATGCTTAAGACTAAGTAATTATTAGAATTATTACCTCTGTCAAGGAAGTTATGTTTTTGGTTGAGTTTATTGATTTGTGCAATGTTTGTTTGTTTGTTTGTTTGTGTACAGCCTAGCGTCCACATCGCTTGACCAATCGTTGCCAAACTTGGTAAAAATATTGGTCATGGCCTATCTTAGAACTGATTTACTTTTGGGATATCTAGGTCAAAGATCAATATCAAGGTCGTGGAAAAGGTGAAAGTCACACTTGTGGCGATAACTTTGGTTCTATATATCATAGAGACTAGCTACTTGGCCCATATTGTAGCCAATACATGACCTTGACCGTTGTTATTGACATTGAAAAGTTTGGTTAAAGTCGAAATTTTGACGGAATTTCAACTTCCACTTTTTAGATATTTGATAATAACAATAACCAACATGCAAAATCAGATAAATAGTTTTTAGTTATCAACATTTCTATGGCATAATTTAGGAAATACTTCATACAATATGGAGAAGTAAGGCTCAGATAAGCCTTTGTCCATCCTTATATTGTCAGTTGAAGGTATGCAGTCTCATGACTGACTTATATTCTTGTTAGTATTACATTTGTTTTGTTAGAATGGGATTGGAAAAATATCCTAAATACTTCGGCATCATACAAATTGATGTTTTTTTAACCAAATATAAGCAAAGAAAATATAAATATCTTAATTCCTATCCATCGATATGAATCTTGGAAGGGTCAAGGGCTAGTTTTAATGTCCCTATCAACACAACGACTAAACACATGGTATATTATTTTTAAAATGTTTTTTTGTTTTGTCTGTTTAATGATATATCATTCCATCTTTGATTATTTAATACTGAAACACATTTCCTATTGTAAACGGTTTGTTGGATACGATTAATTTAATACAAATTCCGATTGTATGGAAAATCCTTTAAGGTGCACTGCTGCTGGGTTGTTCCATTGGTTTTACTCAAAATGTGCCAGAGAGTAACCAAAATCAAGCACATGTCTCACAAATGTCCTACAGAATGAAGCACATCTGGCTTGCACAGATAGTGTTTCTTTACCTTATGAGAACTACTGCTACTCGTGAGTAGCAACTAATATACTTTATGTTTTGTACGATGTTACGTTGCTGTTCTTTATATGATTTAAACTGTAAATAACTGTGTTAATTGTACATGGTTTTTGTTTCATTTATTACTTGTTCTGATGATAGATGTGTTTAGGATATATGTTTAATATAGGCTGTGAGATAAAATAACCTATATATCCAAACACTATTTTACTAACACTTGGAGCGTTAAAAGTTTATTCTAAATATTATAGAACATTTTACATAAAGAATTACCTCATAGTCTTCTTAGAACTATATTTGTCCCCATAAATAGTGTGTACTTGGTACCACATAGACTACTGTAAAAGTACCTTCTCCTACACTAAATGCTAAAAGCTCATAAAATTTCATTGAAATACTCACATAGACAAACTCACATACAGTCAACACTCGATTGTTGTGCATTTAATCACTGATTTTTTTTCTTATTATATTATTTTCATTTTTCGTCTTCTTGTCTTGAAATATATCTGGTGGCAAAGAGGGAAGCAAAAAGAGTAGTATGCAAAGCCAAGAAAGAGGTTGAGCTAGATTTCCTGATTTACTACGAAAAGACGACCAAAAATGAAGTATTCAGGATAGCTAAACAGATGGTAAAGACAAATATGAATTTTGTTGGAGAGAAGTGCATTCGAAATGACAATTGAGTGTTGGCAACAAATGAATAGGACAAGAGGGATGCTTGGAAATGCCATTATGAAAGATTATTAAATACTAAGTTTCTATGGAGTCGAAAAAGCTAGAAATTGCGGAAGCAGTATTGAGGACAGCTATAAGAATTGAGAAAGAAATAGTACGGGAAGCGGGCAGAAAGATGAAAAAGGGTAAGGCTGGAGGTCCGTCAGGCGTTGTTGCTGAAATGTTGAAGGCTGCGGATGAAACAGACATTGAGACGATCACAGACTTGACAAATCAGATCATAATAGAAGAGGTCATTCTGAAAGACTGGGAACTTAGTAGAATTGTCAGCTGTTACAAAGGTAAAGGGAAGCTCTTAATAGAAGTAATTACAGAAGCTTAAAGTTGATGGATCAGGTCCTGAATGTGGTTGCGAGACTAATTGAGCAGCAAATAAGAAGTCAGATAAGCATAGATGAAATGCAATTTGGTTGTATGCCTCGACATGGTACCGCTGGGGCTATGTTTGTCCTGGGACGGGTGTAAGAGAGGTTCCTTAGTGGGATAGAGAACCTGTGTTTTGCTTTTGTGGATCTGGAAAAAGCTTTTGACAGAGTGCCAAAGATGTTGTTTGGTGGGCATTGTGTAAACTAGGGGCAAGTGAGTGGTTGGTGAAGGTTGTTCCAATGTACAGAAATGATCAAAGTCGTGTTAGAATAAACAGCACATTTTGTGAGAGCTTTAATGTTTAAGTGAGAGTGCATCAGGGCTCTGTGCTGGGTCCATTGTTTTTTATTTGTGTCTTGGGGGTATTGTCCAGATAGTCTTGCGTGGGTTGTCCGGAGGGGATGCTGTGTGTTGGTGACTTGGTTCTTGCCTGTGAAACAATGGAAGGTTTACTTGTTAAGTTCAAAACTTGGAGCAATGCACCAAGACAAAAGTGTTAATCAGTGGTTGTAGTGTTGGAAATCCTCCAGAAAGAAGAGGAAAATTGCGATGTTCAGTTTGTGGAAAGGGAGTCGAGTGCAGCTCAATTTTCTGTGGTACTTGCAAGCATTAGATACACAAGAAGTGCAGTGGAATTAGAGGTAGGATTAGAAAGGACAACCAATTTGTGTGCAACAAGTGTAAGACAACAGGGTTGAATACGAACTCAGATATGGAGAAAGCATATCTGGATGGCAAAGTTATTGAGGTTGTTCAGAAATTTTGATACCTTGGTGATACCATTGGAGCACAGGGTGGAGTAGGTACACGTGTGATAGCTAGAATTAGGAGTGGATTGAGTAAGTTCAGGGAGCTTCTACCATTACTAACCAGCAGAGCGTTACCACTGTCGATCAAGGAAAGAGTCTATCATGCATGTGTACACAGTGTGATGATGTATGGAAGTGAAACGTGGCCAGTTAGGGTTGAAGACATTTACTGCATGGAGAGAAATGATATGAGAATGATATGCTGGATGTGTAATGCAAGTCTTAAAGACAGGCTTAGATCTGATGAGCTCAGAGGAAGATTACATCTGGAAGGTATAGAGAGATACATGCAGAACAGGAGGCTTCAATGGTATGGCCATGTTGAAAGAATGGACGAGAATTTCTGGGTTAGCATATGTAGAACAATTGAGATAGCAGGGTTAGCCCACAAAGGAAGGTCAAGGAAAACATGGGAGGAAGATATAAGGATGGACTTGAGAGAAAGAGAGATAAATAAAGACCTAACCAGAGATAGGTTAGCTTGGAAGTCAATTTCTAAAAGCCATCCAACACATGCTAGCATGTAAAATGGACATTAAACCGATGATGATGATGATGATGATGATGATGATGATGATGATGATGATGATGATGATGCCTCATATTGAAGTTAGATGTTTAGTGAATGACTCCCAACTTCTGTCTTTTGCCATTTCACTTGTGCCACCAGGATCAAGTCATCATCAACTGATCCCTTTGATGTCTAAAGTGGCCTACCATATGACATTGGTCTATGGGCATCGATGTGGGACACACCGTGGAGTGTTTCGGATGACTGACGATGGGTGACGTGGCCATACCAGTTGAGACGTTGGTGTACAATGCAATTTCTCATGATAGCCTTCACAGTGAGACCAGCAATTTTCTCCAGAATCGTGACGTTCTGACGTTTTGTCATCGACCATGTTTCACAGCCATAGAAAAGTACAAGTCGGATATATGTGTTGTACACTACCACGCTCACATACAATGCGATCCCTGCATTTTTAAATTGTCGATATCTGCCTGGAGACTCCACATGGTGGATATATGTCGTCTTATAGTTGAAATCAATTGTGTTGCTAAGGTAGACAAATTTATTGACTCTTTCGACACTTGCAACAATTTCTGTTTCTATGGGAATATTCTGTTATAAAAGGAGTATGTTGAATCCAGGGAATTTTGCCCATTTTGAATAATCCCCCTCCACACACCTCAACATTACTTTTCTTCACCAGCGAAATGCATAGATGATTCCATTGTCTCAAAGAGGGTAAAGATGGCATAATACTGAGTTTACGGTGGCACATGACAAACTGAAAGCACGGGCAACAAATGGGATCCAAGTTTATCCAGGCCACGTTCTATTGGTTGACCCTAGAAATTGACACTTTGGTTCATAGTAAAAACACCTTCTGAGACTGGGACATCACAAATAACAAGCCGATACTGAAGCACGTTGGATCTAAAGCGTATTTCATCATTTCTATTACAAATTAGTTGTAGTAAATACAAATGTGCAGATTGTATCTTTCTTGTTTAGTGAATTGGTAGTTAATTAAAACTGAAATTATTTCTCAACATGTGTGCATATCTATTATTATACTAAAACTGAGTTAATAAACGTTTGTTTCCCTAAGGCTCTTTCCTATATATTTTGATCACACAAAATACATGCTAAAATATTCCTTAATACTAGGATTGTTGTACATGTGAAAAAGATTCTGTTTTAATTGTCTTAATTAGCCGTAATTTGTAACTAACTGTCACCCATCTCTCACTTAGCTATCTCGCCTCTCTCATTCTCTGCTGATTCAATCACTCTTTGATATTTCTTAATTTTTCGATGAGCAATTAGAAAAAGAGTGACTCTCTTTTTTCAGGAGTGCAATCTAATTTGCATACGTGTCTGTACACATAACAAACACGTATGTAAATTAGATCGCAAAATAATAAGTCTCTTTACTCCTATATTATCCATAACAATAATATAGAAATAAAGAGACTCATTATTTTTAGTTATGCAAGAAGAATTTCTTAACAGATATATCACAGTTTATGAATTTTCGAATTAAATCAAAGTGGAATAAATAGTGGTAGTGGTTGTGACCGAACGGGTCATGGATATGTCTATTATGTATCTATGTGTATGCACATATATGTGTGTACATACATATATGCTTGTGTATATATGTATATATATACGTTTATATATATATATATATATATATATATATATATATATATATATATATATATAAATAAAGATAGATGAAAGAAGAGGGATAAACATGTACGAATGACAAATTTATTTCAACTTCGATTGTTCAATGCAAGGTGTACTCGGTAAAAACATGTTTATTATTCTTATTTTTAAAATGGCTCGAATTCTCAAAATTACTTCCGAATAAGTGCGTTCCACCTACGATTGAACTAAACATCTTTCTATTGGATTTACTTCATTCTTTAACTTTTTCAATGCTGCCTTCACGAAAACCCTTTTTTTCCATCTTTAAATCTCCTTTCACTGGACACCTTATCATTTACCAACTGGACAGACCCCATATCTTTTTACATGCACATTCTCACTCTCCATTACTTAATATTTTTTAAAATTTTGAATTTTGGCTTTTCCACTGCCAACTTATCTGTCTATGTAGTTCCTCTGATGATAAGATTTCGATCTTTGAAAAGCCTTGGCTTAAGGAAAGAATAATAAACATGGTTTTATCGAATACACTTTGCATTGAACAATCGAAGTTGAAATAAATTTGTCATTCGTACA
The DNA here is from genome assembly GCA_963556195.1 of Sepiola atlantica. Classification (NCBI taxonomy): domain Eukaryota; kingdom Metazoa; phylum Mollusca; class Cephalopoda; order Sepiida; family Sepiolidae; genus Sepiola; species Sepiola atlantica. Next base: position 45,722,332 of record OY744524.1, read on the forward strand.
TGTTTATCCCTCTTCTTTCATCTATCTTTATAATTGCTCTATCTCGTATATTGAGCTTAAACCATTTCACTATAAGTTCTATCTACTAAAATTTTACCTTTAGTTTCATATTTTATTTTATTTTATTATATATATATATATATATATATATATATATATATATATATAGTCATCCACATACAGACTGTTTCGCTGTATCACATCTCTTCAGTGCGGCTAGACCAGCTAGTGCCTCAAGATTATAGATACGAGGTAAATAGAATTATGACATACTCATTTACATACGTTCCAAGAATTCAACATAAACAACAGTTTCGTGTACGATCGTTTCTGCGACGATATCGTGCATATATATGTGTATATCTGTATATTTATGAGCGAGAGAAATACACTCTTGAGGTAAACTCTTTTTAGCAGGAGCCAATGAGTGCATAACTCATTTTTTATCCAGACATTGATTATTTTATCTTAATATTATTGTCTCACACAGTAATATTTAATTTATTGTAAAAATGCACTTCGGATCGTGATATTATTATCTTTTTTTATGATATTATCAAAAACAGGAATTGTAGATTAATTTTCCTTTAACTTTTCTGAGAAACTTTCAATTTGTTGTTTCAGTTATTTTTTAATTTTAATTAAAATTTTTTATTGACCCCAAACAAGACGTAAGGGGCTACTGTGAATTCAGAGCCAGATTTATAGGGGCCATCCTAAGTGAGGAGATGTGCAGCGAGATGTTTGTTCACATTACATTTAAATTTCTGCATGTTCGTACAGTTAGGGAAAACGGGAGCAGGGAAGGAATTCAAAAGGCTAGCTGTTTGAGGAAAGAAGCTATTAAAGTAGAAAGCCCTCCGGCATTTGGGGCGTCCACAGTGAATGGATGGGATTTAATTTATTGTCGGGTTGGTCAGGTGCATTTACATCGAGGGGGGCACCAGAGCAGCAAGTTCATTAGAGCACATTCCATTGAAGTACTTGTAAAACAAGCACAGGGATGCAGCATTGCACGATGGGACAGGGGTTGGAGTTTGGTGAACAGTATGGGACCTATTAGATTAAAGACTCTTCTTTGGACCCTGTCTAAGAGAGAGAGACTAGTAGTCGGTGCATCATCCCTGATGTGATAACAATACTCCATGCATGGGCAGATGGTGGATTTGTAGAGATATAGGATACTGGCAGGTATGAGGAGTTTTCTAGCAAGGTAGAGGGATCCCACTTTCTTGCAGCAGCCTTGGCAGTATCTTCTATGTATTTGTTCTAGTTCATGTTGCCTGTGAATATTAGGCTAGGGAGTTTGAATGTTTGACTCTCAGGTAAGATGCTATTTACCATGGCAATTGGTGGTTCAAGAGGTTTCTTATAATTGTTAAAGGAAAAGAGCTTTGTCTTAGTAGCACTAAACATTACCGTCCATTCAACTACAGAGTGGAGGTCATTTTCTAAGGATTCAGTCATTGCTTTGAATATGTGCGCATTCGTTTTACACATATGTCAAGAGTAGAGCATGGTGTCATCAGCAAATATACCCATCTCGGACACGATTTTATCAGGGACGTCGTTTATGAAAATCAGAAACAATAAAGGTCCAAGGATTGACTCCTGTGGTACACCAACATTAATGTCATGTTTGCATGTACATCGATCGAGGACAACCTTGATCTTTCGTTTGGCTAGGAAGGACCTAATTATATTAAACATTTCTCCAGTAATACCATATGAATTTATGAGAAGACTTTTATGCTAGACCTTGTCAAATGCTTTAGATATATCAAGCGCTACGCTCTAGCTTTACCTGCCTTATCCAGTGTATTGTATATGCTTTCATAGATAACCGTATAACGTGCTTGCCTAAATCCAACTGAGAGTCAAAAAGAAGTTTAGAATTAACAAGGTGGCGGGTTATCGTTAGATTGATTAAAGATTCAAAGATTTTAGCGAAGAGTGTGACTAAACTGATGGTGCGATAATTTTGAGGGTCAGTTTTCTTGCCAGAATTCTTGAACACTGGTACCACAGAGACAATTTTCAAGCTATCAGGGAAGCAAGATTCAGCAAGGCATTTGTTGTAGAGTTTGAGAAGGACAGGCATCAGCTCAGCATATATATATATTAATATATATATATATATATATATATATATATATATATATATATATATATATATATATATTATTTATTTTTTAGTACAGAAAAATAAGTACAGCATTAGTACCGTCGGTTTCAAGCACAGAAGGACTTAGCCATCCGGCTCTCTTCAGCTTATGTTGTCATCTGTTTCGGAAATGTGAAGCCACGTGTCACTCTCGTTTGGACGCGTTATTTCTTTAGAGTGTTATTAATATATATATATAACTATATATATATATATATATATATATATATATATATATATATATATATATATATAACTATATATATATATATATATATTAATATATATATATAACTATGTATATATATATATTAATATATATATCACTATATATATAAATATTAATATATATATAACTATATATATAAATATATATATTAATATATATATATATTAATATGTATATATATATATTAATATATATATATTAATATGTATTTATATATTAATATATATATATTTATATTAATATATATATATATATATTAATATATATATATTAGTATATATATATATATATATATATATATATTAATGTATATATAGCAAAAATTTATATATATATATATTAACATAAATATATATATATTAATATATATATATATTTTTAAGTAAATATTAATTATTTTTACCTACAGACATCGATGTTTCATGCTTACGCAATTTTCAGGATGTTAATTCACATCGGTCTGAGGACAGAAACTCAGTTTTACAAATCGCCACTGATTCGTAGTCGGGTGGCTTTCCCTTTCGGCCGGCATGAAATCACATGACAATTAGAAGGGATTTAAATCTATAAACACCAAATCGGTGGGCGCGTACAGCGAGCAGTGGAGAGTGATTCAACAACAACAACAACAAACGGGGTCAGAATACCCATCCCAGGACACATAAAATGAATTCCCCAAACAGAACAGTTTTGCATCACTTTTATGACCCCTTTCGAAGATTAAAATCAAGATATCATGATACTAAACTATATGTATATAACCTTCATTCCAATTTTTGATAAAAATCCATTACATGATTTTGATTCTAGAAAATGTCTAAAATTTAAGTTTTAAGCTTAAGGAGGTCTTAAGAAGAAATTGAAATTCAGAGAATCTTGCTTGATTTGTGTCTAATGACTATAGATCAAATTCAATGCAAATCTGAAATATTTGAATTTTCAAATGGAAGGTTGTGCCCATATTATGCCGCTCTAAAAACATTTTAAGATACTCCTAAGAAACTGAAATTTGGGAAATATTTATAAATTGTAAAAATTTCACAAAAATCAGAGGTATCTGAATTTTAACATCCACTTATGCCCTTTGCATAAATCTAAATTAAACTAAATATAACATATATCGTAATGTGACGACCCTACTCCTAGCAACTGCGATCCATAATTCATAATGATTGCTTAATTAGTTTAGTATTGAATCCTATACATACCAATGTATAAACATATACACATACCTAACTTTGTAATAAATATATATATATATATATATATATATATATATATATATATATATATAATAAAAGTTTTAAAATTGCTAGATATATATAATCATCAAATCAAGGGAGGCGCGAGAGCACTCTATCCCTTAATAGACTCACGAATGGCCTATGCTGGAAATCTCATTTCTTTGATCAATCATAACTCAAAAACCAATAAACCAAATTAATTAAAACTTTGCACAAAATTTTTATTTGATAGGTTCTATAAGTGTGTAGAATTTCAGTATCATTAATCAAGGCAACCCAGAGATCCAGAAAGTTCAATCATGAAATCATGTTATCTGTGTGTACGTATGTACGTATGTACGTACGTATGTGCCACCCTGTATCTCATCAACTATTTGATGGATTCAGCTGATTTTTGGCAGAGATAGAAGTTCTAGTGTTTAGTTGATGGCATTTTAATTTCAGTTTACCATATACCTTAGTTTTCCAGAAAATTCCAAAAAACCTTTAAAATGACCAGTATTCATACACTTTATTCTATATCTTATCGACCATTTCATGGATTCAGCTGATTTTTGGCAAAGATAGAGGTTCTAGTGTCTAGTTGATGGCATTTTAATTTCAGTTTACCATATACCTTGATTAGTCAAACTACCAACTATATCAGTTATGAGAAGGCATTGTATTGAGGCATAGCCTTTACAAAAGTAGTGACATTCCATGAAAAATGCCAGTATACTGAAATCATATGCCTTTAATAGGGTTAAGATGAAAATTCATATACACTAAATGTACAAAAGCAAGGAAATTCCCAAATTTTTACACTTTTATTGTCATTAAGGGTATGCGAGCACAACAGGGCTATGTATTTTACTGCTAGGAATTTTTCTTCAGCGCACCTCACACACTTCATCCACTCATGCATAGAGATTTATACTGAAGTGATGTGATAATGAAATGGTTTGGTTGATATGTAGTCATACCCTTAATGACAATAAAAGTGTAAAAATTTGAGAATTTTCTTGCTTTTGTACATTTAGTGTATATGAATTTTCATCTTAACCCTATTAAGGGCATATGATTTCAGTATACTCGCATTTTTCATGGAATAATATAATAGCATTACCCTTTGAAGTCTCCTCAAGTAGAATTGTTATTCTACTAACTTCATTTCCTTATATTGTGCATACTTAAAATTATATACTTCGGCCTGATTTTCTTTGCTGACAGCACCTCCCCATCATACCAAAAAGGTTAATCTGCAGAATAGAATGCACAAAAAGAGAAACCAAAGGCAGTTTCACTAAACGGAAAGTATATCGATTCAACAGATGTGCCATGTGGTCACACAATAACCAATTCTTCTTAGTCCTAATTCATATTCCTCCACTAGTAATCCCAGATTTCTTCAATTCCTCCTCTATTTTGAAGAGTTATTTAATATTTTGTTCTCCATTATATTTGCATACATATCTGTAAAACATTAATTCCTTGGTTAATATTACTTCTTTTAAGAATTAAAATGTCTCCCTCTCCCCTGAAAGAACATTTGAGAATAATTGATGTAGATAAAAAGCTCATCACTAAAAGTATTTTAAAATTAATTTTAAACATTTTGTAAAATTAGAATATTTGATATTCAATTTTATCATTTTTTAGCTGCACACGTGCAGGGAATTATTCTCTGCTCACGTCAGCAACCGTTATTTGTTATTTGTTGTGTATTATTGTTGACAGTACACACGCGTGTCTTTATTGTCTCATCAACAAATATGGCATGTGTGTCAGAAAGAAAAGGATAACCAAGAACTAGTGGGATAACAATAACATTCAGTTTATTCACAGATTGTTGGGGATGGATATAAAATGAGGTTAAAAAGACATATAATACTTAAAAATACAAAAAGAGAATAACTAAGAAACGAATCATAAACAAAGAGTAAAATTGTTTCCATGACAATAGAAAAATGCACGTGTTGCAGAGGGAAGGCGGAAATGCACGGAATATGTAAATTTGCTGACAGGAAATCTCAATAGGTGGCGCACCACTTGAGGAAAAATAGAAAACAACGTCGTGCAGTTGACTTTGGGACGATAACCTAACTGGCAAGACTGTTATAGTTTTAAAATCCATGCTGACCCTGAGAGTGGGTCAGACACATTCGACAGCTTTGAAAGTCGAGACAAAAAAAAGCAGTCCCGTTTTGAATTTTCAACCGTCTTGGTAAAATGAGATTATGAAGTCTCACACCAGAATCGCACTCTAATGTAAACACAATAATGTCTCCAAGGGAGATAACGCTGACCCAACAATCTTTTTAATTAATCAATTTATAACAAGAGTATTTTGAAATCTTTTGAGACGAACGATGTTTATTGATTTATGCATAGGATACATCTCTTCAGTTTCGAGGTCAGTAAAAGTGAAGTATTCTTTCCAATGATGAAGAAGTACACATTGACCTTCAGGGTTGAACAGTATGAAGTGCTCTTTCTATGGAAGCAAAATAAAGTGGTTAGCTGATAATGTTTTGAACTCCATTTAAATATTACTTAACAATATAAAGTAGCCATTTAGAATAAATGATCAGGTCCTTCGTATTGCTCTTATTTCAATTGCTATTTTAAAGGTCGCTTACAGAGAAGTCTGCTTTTCATTAATTCGTACGTTTTTCTCTAATCTATTCTGTCCAAATAGGAAAACCTTTTGGTGATCGAAATTTAAAAAAAGTTAAACTGAAATAAAAGTAAATGAAAGACAATTTTTAAAATAGAAACAAGATGATAAGAGTTTAAAAATATAGTTGAATGGAATTCTATATAGATATGTGGAATGCAACTGCTTGTGTTAAAGTTGTGGTGGCACATTTTGGTAAAAAAAAGTATGGATGTTTGGAAGTTATCAAAAAAGTGACAAGTTAACAAACTATGTATATATATTGCATTTTTTAAAGAAATAAAATATAAATAAAAATAATAAGTTAGCTTGATACTCTAATATTTATTTTTAGAAAATTAAATCATTCTTTTCGATTTATCCCGGGCAACGGCGGGACACGGGTCCTGCTAGTTGTATATATTATACTAAAGCTGACACAAAATACATACTAAAATATTCCTTAGTTCGGAGATTGAGTTATGTTTGAAAAACGTATTCATTTTAATTCTTCCAGCCATAAAAGGTAATTAACTGAATAAGTAACCTGTCTCTCTCTAAGCTATCTATGTATTTTTCTCGCCTCTTCCACTCTATGTTGATTCAACCACGCTCTAATAGGTTTTAATATTTCTGTGAGAATTTAGAGAAAAAGGGATTCTCTCTTTTCAGCTAATTTACATAGTGTGTTCGTACACACCACAAACATGTATGTAAATCAAATAGAAAAATATTAGAACTCTTTACTTCTATATTATCCATAAGGATAACATAGAAGTGGAGAGATTTGTTATTTTTAGTTATGCAAGAAGAATTCCTTAATAGATATATCACAGTTTATGAATTTTCGAATGAAATTAAAGTGAAACATAATGGTAGTGATTATGACCCAACAAGTAACTAGTACTCTAGTATATATATATATATATATATATATATATATATATATATATATATATATATATATATATATATATATATATATATATATAAGGTGAGTCAATGAAAAATAGTTAGACCTGTAAATGGAAACAGATCAATATCTTCAGTTGTTCAGAACAAGGAGCATTTAGTAAATAAAAATATTTATTCTTTTCTTCTGTTTTTTTCTTTTCCTTTTTGTTTTTTGTTTTTTGTCTTTTCCCATTTTTTCTTCTGTCTTTTCGGCTCCTAACCCCCTACCTCCTTTGCTATTTCCACTTTTTTCTCTCTCTTACCCCCCCCCCCCCCTACATATCCCACAATTCCAAGTAAGTTTCACACTTTACAACAATTCGGATTTCCAATTTTCATTGAGGTTTTGTTCACTGCTTTTTGCCTTCGGATCTGTTTACTTGAAAACAGGAAGAAATGCGTTTTCTTAATATGGCTAATTTTGTCTGATCCCCCCTCTAAGGACTAAGGACTTGGGTGGAATCTTCACCGTTGGATTTTCTTGCAGATTCTTCTGGATTTACCAATTACATTTGAACCCTATACAACTTGGATCTCCGTGTTTGGTAACTTTCATTTACACACCCGTTTGAACTTTTAAAAACTTTTTTAAAAAGAACTTTTTTAAAAAACTTTTTCCAAATTTTGAATATTGACTGTTCTTATCTGTCAACTTATCAATCACTACTTCCTCTGATGATAAGATTTTGATCTTTGAAAAGCCGTACTTAAGGAATGCAATTGAAAGAGAAGAAGAATAAATATTTTTATTTACTAAATGCTCCTTGTTCTGAACAACTGAAGATATTGATCTGTTTCCATTTACAGGTCTAACTATTTTTCATTGATTCACCTTATTTTTGCTCTATCCAGTATATTGAGCTTTCCTCATCTCACAATAGGTCTATTTCTCTAAAAGTTATCTTTTAGTTATAAACCTTCATATATATATATATATATATATATATATATATATATATATATATATATATATATATATATATATATATATATATATATATATATAGAAGTTTTTATAGGTACACAATTTTAAAATTGATTTTAATAATAATGGCGAGGTAGCCATAATTACCAAGGACGGAGAGGCCTATAATTCTAAAGCGAGAAATAAATTATTCCTTCCTTACTTTAGTAAAGCGGTTAAAATATAAAAAAATTAGAATGGAGGAGAAAAAAAAATGGTGGTGAAATCGATACGTCTTTCGAGTCGACACATTTTCAAGATCTCACGTCGACTAAAATGTTTGAAAAGCGAATTAAAATCATAGATTATCGAATGAGTGGAAGACATTTTTGCCACATTCAAATCCCACATAGATGCAAATGATTTTCTTCGGCAGCTAAATTTACTTCACCCGGCACTTGGGTTTACAATGGAGCGGGAAAATAATAACTTGTTGCCATTCTTGGACGTGTTGGTTGAAAGAACTAAGGAAATTTACATCTTTGAGGCATGCATGAAAATGTATTTAAGTGGAATATTTTTGAAAATCAACACATGGTGCGATTTAAATGAAAAATCATTTATTTAATTTTTTTTTTGCAAGCTTTCGTTGTAAAACAATTTTGTTAGGCGAGACTGTCTTATAGTTTTTCCTTTTCTTCTTATTCCTCATTTTGATGATATTAACCCGAGGGGTATATATATATATATATATATATATATATATATATATAAGAAAATGGTACTTTGCTTGAAGCATTGCTGGAAAATAATAAGTAATAGGTATTAAGAAGGCTGAAGGCAATGCAGAGAACCGGAGTGGTGAGAGATGGTAAGAACAAAAACAAACAATCGAAGACAGGGCAATAGTGATATCTTTCACATATATATATATCTCAGCAAGTATGGTATTTACGGTACATAATGTCCGGGATGGTGGGATACCATTTGATATTTCAAGAGTGTCAAAAATGTCCGGCTATCGAAAATCCAGCCAAGATGGATGCCGCATAGAAATCAATGAATTGATTTATTAATATAAAATGATATCCTGGACATTATGTACAGTAAATACCATACTTGCTGATATACATTATATATATATATATATATATATATCTGTGTGTGTGTGAAAGATTAAAAAATAAATAAATAATTATAGGATATCAACTTTGCCCTGTCTTCATTGTTTAATTTTGTTCTTACAATCTCTCACTACTCCGGTTCTCTGCATTAAAATTATTAAGCCTTCTTAATACCTATTAATACCTATTATTATTTTCCAACAAGTTTATTTTATTATTAAGACTGTGTATAATATGTATTATCGTATCATGAAGAAATAAGCATTTTCTCATCTTCTGTAAAAACAAACATAACAAACTTTGTAAAAACTATCAAAATTTTTTCTCCGAACATTGTTTTGTTCATAAAATATTTGATTTTGTAAAATGTTGAATTTGCTTTCTAATTGTATTATGTTATTATATTTTCTGCAATCAAGTAGTCAATATAAACAAATTGACTCATGATTTTTGAAATATCAAAACTGTGTCTAATTCATGGTGAATAAAGTGATTTTTTGTGAATTTAGTTCTTTTATGTTTTTGTACCTTTTACATTTGATTTGATGGAAGTAAATCAATTATTGTAAACTGCTTCCTAATAATATGTATTGTTGCTAATTACTGGACATTACTAATAAATTTCTTACTAAAACTTTTCTCGGTAATTATTATTTAGTAGTAATTTAGGTCTTCACATGTCTGCCCCCTGTTGTGGCCCCCAGTCGCATGTTTGCCAGGTCTGTATTATGGATCGACTTGCATTAAATGATTTTGGTGATAGTAGTAGAAAATACGAAAGAAGAGAGAAAATAGAAGAAATAGGAGAGAAAGAAAAAAAGGAAAAATCCAGACAATTGTGAAAAGTTACACACTACAATAGTGGTGGAAGTCATGCAGGTACGGAAGAAAAAAAACAAGAGACATTCACCATCACCATTAGCGTTTTTGATCACTCCTGGAGGAGGAACTCCTCCCTGATTTCAGACACCCTATTGGTGACTTACATTCAGGGGTTTCGCCATAGTCGCCATGCTAGGCACTGTGGGTTGGCGACACTATTTGTTCATAGCTAGGTGTCCACATACAGTGCATGGTATTCCCAAATGGTCACCCATCTACTACTGACCAGGCTTAACGTCGCTTAACTTCGGTGATCTAGAGGCATTAGTATATAGATGCGACACATATTTGTTGAATTAATAATCATATGAGAACAAAATAATAGGCAATAATTCTTTTTAAATGCTACAACTGTTGGCTATGATTTGAAAAAGAGTCTCCGTTTTGAGATAATTTTCATTAATGAAATGCCACCAAAGGGTTTTCGAATACAAAATGGTGATTTTAACAACAGAAGATAATTTAAAGAAAATCTAAATTCAATTAAAATTTATTGCTTCAATTTTTGTTTTTATTCCAATAAAGTTAATCATAGTATCATTGAAGAAGCCATATTTTGTTCAATTAAATCATTTGCTTCTTGTGACGGTATTCACTCAATCGGGGTTAAGCCGATTCCACACATTAATTGACCATGTCTCATACTGTTCCACTCCAAGCTTAATGATTGACAGTATCAGTTCTTGTGATATCCAGCCAATCAACTGACAATAGAACTGTAAAGATGATGAACAGAGATGGGCTCCAGATACGACATCATAGTGTCTAACGAGGTCTTTAGTTGATGGCCTTGGTATTTTCTCCAGCTATGAATTAAGGTTGATTAGTTCTGATCTGTAACATGCAGAACCTTCAGCATAGTACAAAAATAGCTCTGGCACTTTCTTTATTAGAGCTACTGCGAGCATTGAGAAGTGACCCTTTTGGTGAAATGGAGAGGTGCTGCTTGGATAGATGACTACCTAGAACTTGGTCCTCTAATTTTAGAAATACAAACTGACTGAATCAAAGAGTTTATTATCATTCTGGTAATGGAAGAATCGGTTATGCCAATCCTTGAATGAATTTTTCATCATATTTAGTGTGTTCACTTTTTTAGCCTTTTTCTGTCTCTAAAATCCTTGCATGATGAGAAGTTTAGAATGAAATAAAGATTACCCAACATTGCTTAAGTCCAATGGCAGCGAGGGATCCAAGTTTGAAAGCAAGTGTAGAAAAATTAGTGTTATTTCAGTTTTCCTTTTCCTAAACAAGTTGTCTTACCGAGGTTTAAGAGTCTAAAACATTCCTATCTACTATTTTAGCTAGGAGGAAAAGAGATGATTAATAACTTTCCCAAGATTATTAAAGAAAGTGCCGAGTCTGCAGTTACACCTCCTTTCCTATTCAGTGTGTAATCTTATATATAAAGTCAATACAGTTTTTACTCCATTGTGTTGACTTAAATATCTTTCTTAAGAAAGGTACAGAATAAAATCCGTTTCGTCAGTGATTTGTGGCAAATATTGGTCTGTGTTCTAAAAAAATAAAAATATTTTTCTGATTGATTTTAATATTTAATTTTGATCGATATTTTATTTTTGATTAGTCATAAATAAAGGAAGGTGGTGGACTTTTTACTCTCACAGTAACATCTATTCTCCCTGCCACCCATGTAAATTTACTAAGACACATTTTTAGAGATTCACTGTGAAGAAGAAAAAGAGAGAAAGGTAGTCTGTTATTATTCAATTATTGCTATTTTAAAACTGTGTATTCATCAACATTTGTTATAATCTCTTTGATAACAATGCTTAAAAACATGTCTAATTTTGATTGGGTCAGTGGTTTCCAATTATTTTTATCGATAAAGTTTCTCTTTTTATATCAATTTCATGAATTATTTAAAACCAATAAATGTTACTGGTTATTTGATGCTGGGATCTCTTTTTCTTAGAAACTAGAAACCCTAAAGTGCACATATATAAAAGTAACCAGTTAAAATGATTGATCGTATCCTCAACATTTCCAAAAATTGATGATTTTATTTTTCAAGTAGAAACTTGTTTCTTTCTTCCTTTTTCCTTTTGGTATTTTCTCTCTTGTCATAGTTTCTGATTTTGTTTCTTCTTTTTCTTATTCCTCTTTTTTTCTTTTGATCATCATTCTTTTGATAATGGTCTAACAAGTAGATTTAAAGGATGTTGGAAGTCAGAATAATGCAGTGTCATTAAAAGACGAATGAAACAATTTCTATTGAGATTTTCATATTTTTCATTTTATTATGTGGTAAAGATTCATGTCACTTTCGTCGGATGAGGCTTGGAAACTCAGTTTTCTTTAGCATTCATTTGTATCAAGCTGGTGTCAAATGGAAAAACACTCTGCTCTTAGTCTGAAATCTCTTTCTTTTACCTAAATTTTGAGGCTCCCATATTTGTTATCATAAATCGCACAGGAAACATGATTGGTTAATCAACATTATTTTACTTTGCAATTGTGATCTGGTCATGTGACCTGGTTTTTTGAACATAGTTGTAAACAACGGTTCTTTCCCTTTTCCTTAGAGCAGTGCTTTTTAGAAAAGAAAAAAGGAAGGAAAAAGTAATAAGAGTGAAGCTAGAGAAGGCTTAACATGCCAGTAACATACCTTACCCTTCCTCACCTTGCCAAGCATGTTACAGTTTAACGTTACCAGTAAACAGTTCTATTCTGAATTCATATCATTAGTTTTAAAAAAAAAATTTTTTTAGTTTCTTTTTTAGCTACTTACATTAAGTGGCTTCATGCCTTGTCTGGAGCAACTTCCATAAAAAACATCATTTATGAATATTAAAAATAACAAAGGGCTCAATGCTGAACACTGATGAACCACAATTGTATATTGTGATTCAGAATAATTGTTACAAATCTCTACTTTTATAATTCTATCAAGAACTTTCTTATTTTGTTAGAAATACCAACATTTTTCATTTTCTCTAGTAAAAGATAATGAGATACCATATCAAATGCTAAAATCCAAATAAACAATATCTGCATTATCCGTTATAATATCAGTACTTTCCAAAATATATTTGTCTTTTTAATGGTTGAATTGGGAAGATAGTAAAAAAGAGGAGATGCCCAAATATGCATAACAAATAAATAATATTCATTCAGAATCAATCAGTGTGCTGTACGCAGACATTGTTAGTAGAAATCCCCGTCTATGTTAAGTGGGAGATTATGATTATAACTTTAAAAATTGACATCCTCCTACTTTTATTTATATAACTTCAATTACCTTAATATTTCAGTTTAAAAAAAATTATTTCCTCATGAAGAAATACATATGAACACATTAGTACTTGTACATAAATACTTCAAATATAATCTTTTTTGACTCAATCAAGGGAGGCGCGATAGCGCTCTATCCCTTAATAGACTTCAAAAACGGCCTATGCTGGGAATCTCAGTTCTTTGATCAATCATAACTCAAAAACCAATGAACCAAACTAGTTAAAACTTTGCACACAATTTTTTTTTGATAGGTTCTATAAGTGTGTAGAATTTCAGTATCATTAGTCAAGGCAACCCAGAGATCCAGAAAGGTCAGACATGATTTTGTGTTATCCGTGTGTACGTACGTATGTGCCACCCTGTATCTCATCAACTATTTGATGAATTCAGCTGATTTTTGCCAGAGATAGAGGTTCTAGGGTCTAGTTGATGGCATTTAAATTTAAGTTTACCACATACCTTAGTTTTCCAGAAAATTCCAAAAAACCTTATTATCCAACGTATTCATGTACTAATCTGACAAAAATGCTGAGTCACTGCACACGTCCCATAATCCCTTGCCGGATGTACCCGGTCTTGCCCTAAATTCTGTCCGGTTGCATCAAGTCATACCATAACTTCTGTTCAGATGTATCAATAACACCATAGGAAGGCTACGTTAAGAGTGTGCAGATGAAAAGGAAGAGGACTCGGTAAGAGTGATTTTAGTAGTTCTCTGGATGCCTCCTTGATTTTCTAAGTACTCGGCGTTGTCCAGGAGAAAAGTGCTCAATATCCTAGATAGAGGCTACTGTAGTGATAAGTTTGTATAATATTTTAACGCTATCTACGTTTCTCTTCAGACTATTGTGCACATGGAAATGAGGGGAAATCAGTAAGAGTGATTTTAGTAGTTCTCTGGATGCCTCCTTGATTTTCTAAGTACTCGGCGTTGTCCCGGATAAAAGTGCTCAATATTCTAGATAGAGATACCTGTAGTGATATATTTGTATAATATTTTAACACCATTTATGCTCCTATTCGGAATATTGTGCAGATGACCAGGAGGCGGAATCAGTAAGAGTGATTTTAGTAGTGCTCTGGATGCCTCCTTGATTTTCTAAGTACTCGGTGTTGTCCGGGAGAAAAGTGCTCAATGTCCTAGATAGAGCTATAGTGCAGATGAAAAGGAGGGGGGATCAGTAAGAGGGTGCTTCTGGTGCTTCTACATATATATAGGACCCGGAGGCTTCTGCAGAATAGGGACCATAGGGGCTTCTGCAGTATAGGGACCAGGGGTGCTTCTACAGTATAGAACCCAGCACTGGGGGTGCTTCTACAATATAGGACCCGGAGGCTTCTGCAGAATAGGGACCATGGGTGTTTCTGCAGTATAGGGACCAGGGGTGCTTCTACAGTGTAGGACCCAGCACCGGGGGTGCTTCTACAATATAGGACCCAGAGGCTTCTGCAGAATAGAGACCATGGGTGCTTCTGCAGTATATGGACCAGGAGTGTTTCTACAGTATGCGGACCCAGCACCGGGGGTGCTTCTACAATATAGGACCCGGAGGCTTCTGCAGTATGGTTCTTTGATATGACCGAAGCGCCTCGGAAATTTTTTTTTCTTTCTTTAACGAAAAATATTTCTATGTATGGGTGAGGGTAAAAAATAATGGGGTGGGGGTCCAAATTTTTTTTTCCTTCTTTTTAATTAAAAATATATGTACGGGGGAGGATGAAAAAAAATTGGGGGGGGGGGGTAAATTTTTTTTTTTTTTCTTTTTTAAACTAAAAATATTTCTATCTATGGGGGGAGAGTAAAAAAAAATTTGGGGGTGGGGTCAAACATTTTTTTTTCTTTTTAATTAAAAATATTTCTATGTATGGGGGGAGGATGAAAAACAATTTATTGGGGGGGGAATTTTTTTTTTTTTCTTTTTAATTAAAAATATTTATATGTATGGGGGAGGATGAAAAAAAAATTGGGGGGATGGTAAATTTTTTTTTTTTTAATTAAAAATATTTCTATGTATGTGGAGGGTAAAAAAAAAATTGGGGGGGTTCAAAAAATTTGTAAATTTTTTTATTAAAAATATTTCTATGTATGGAGGAGGATACAAAAAACAAATTGGGGGGGCAAAAAAAATTTTTTTTTAATTTTTTTAATCTAAAAATATTTCCATTTATGATAGTGACACTACATGAATGAACACTATTGTGTTTTTCTGACACGACAGGGGCACATTAATATGAGTTCTTAGGTATGCGAACTGTGCTGGAGATAGGTACATATATAGTATGTGCACCCTTGCAGAGATATGTAAGTATATAGGTACTTATGTAGTTTGCACACCGGGGCGGCGATAGGTACATATTTAGCATTCACACCGGGGCAGCGATAGGTACATATTTAGCATTCGCACCGGGGCGGCGATAGGTACGTATTTATCATTCGCACCGGGGTGGCGATAGGTACGTATTTAGCATTCGCACCGGGGTGGCGATAGGTATGTATTCAGCATTCGCACCAGGGCGACGATAGGTACGTATTCAGCATTTGAACAGGTCGGCGATAGGTACTTATATAGTATCTGCACCCAGGCGGCGATAGGTACTTACATATTATCTGCACTGGGATAGTTAAGTATATAGTATGAACACCAGGACTGAGATAAGTACCTATATAGAAGGCGCAGACAGAGGTGGTACTTTTTATAGAAATATGTCATACTATTGCCCTGGGCAACGTAGAAGGAATGGTGGGGAAGAAACAGCTTTCGCAAAAGGCAAAATGAGAAAGTAGCGGTGAAATGGGGCGACCAGGGAAGAGAAAGGTAGAAAGATAAAGAGACGGCTATAGAGAGAGGGAGAGAAATATAAGTTTGAATATAAAGATGTTACACACGCGATTTTTCTTCAATTATATGTTTTTATGACCCCGAGCAACGCCGGGTAGCCCCGCTAGTTATATAGTAGATGATATCATTTGGGTCATTAATATCTAACTGCAGTCCTATCCGACTGTGAAATAGTTAAAGAAGATCTTCTTTTAGTTCTGTGAAGAAAAGTATTAAAGTCGGCAGTTTAAAGACTTAAAAGCTAAGGTTTAATTTTGCACTGTAACGAAACCCAACTAACCATGTGCGAAACGAATCCCCCCTCACTCTCTCTCCCCCTCTCTCACTATGTATCTCTCTATCTATTTCTTTTTGTTCTACTGGTAGCGCACACATGCAAATCCAGGCACTTCCTATGAAAAGTGTTCATTAGGTTTTTTAAATAGTACTATGTTATATGACATATTAGTTGTAATAATTAACGGAAATAAAGTAGTAAATTAAGCATTATTATCATTTATAATGTAGGCCGAAGTATCATTTGAAATGAAGCGGAATATGCGAATCAAGGGAGGCGCGAGAGCGCTCTATCCCTTAATAGACTTCAAAAACTGCCTATGCTGGAAATCTCATTTCTTTGATGAATCATAACTCAAAAACCAATAAACCAAATTAGTTAAAACTTTGCACACAATTTTTTTTGATAGGTTCTATAAGTGTGTAGAATTTCAGCATCATTAGTCAAGGTAACCCAGAGATACAGGAAAGGTCAGGCATGATTTTGTGTTATCCGTGTGTACGTACATACGTACGTATGTGCCACACTGTATCTCATCAACTATTTGATGGATTCAGCTGATTTTTAGCAGAGATAGAGGTTCTAGTGTCTAGTTGATGGCATTTAAATTTGAGTTTACCATATATCTTAGTTTTATAGAAAATTCCAAAAAAACCTTTAAAATGACCATTGTATTGAGCCAACACACACAGAGACACACTGACACCAACGCACACAGACAACAACGCACACACAGACACAATGACACCAACGCACACAGAGACACAATGCATCAACTCTTTCACTGTCTTACGCATACCCCACTGACCCTAACCCTAACGACGGGGTCAAAGTTAGCGCGGGTCCCAATGTAACAAAGCTCCCTCTATTTGTTAGTAAGTTACGCTTGCTTTATTATGAGCAACCCCCCCTCCCCGGATAAGAGTGAAATAATTTAAAAAATAATAATTTGAATTCAAATAACGTGTGTACGATGAACACTGGCAGGCTTACCGAAAGAAAACGAAACTGTACTTGTTACATTCGTCTCTTTCGTTTTTGTTACATATTTTAAAAAACTTTTTGCGATTTATTTATTTGTTTTTCTTGCATTTTCACTTTTCAATTACGTATAGTCTCTCGCTCTATTTTCTCTCTATCACTCTCTTACGAACACACACACTCTCTTTCTGTCGTACGCGCTCTCTGTGTTTCACTGAAAAAAACAAAACAAACAGTGCTTAATGTGAGTTAAAAAAATAATAATGCTGGCTGTC
This sequence comes from Sepiola atlantica, assembly GCA_963556195.1. Taxonomy (NCBI): domain Eukaryota; kingdom Metazoa; phylum Mollusca; class Cephalopoda; order Sepiida; family Sepiolidae; genus Sepiola; species Sepiola atlantica. Next base: position 45,740,099 of record OY744524.1, read on the forward strand.
TCTCGAATCAAAAGAAAGGAAATAAATGGTTTTAACGTTTGAAGTTATCGTCTGCCAGCGTTCGCGTTGGCACAGCTCGTAAGGAGTTTTATTAGTTTCATTAGTTTTATTTGTAAATATTTTTAAAGAACAGATATTGAATTGTTTTTATATATGTAGAAGTATTTGAAGCACAGAAATTCATAGAAGTTACCTTTATTTTTGATAATGTTGCATTGTAAAATTAAAATATTTTACATTTCTATCTCTCTCTCTCTCTCTCTCTCTCTCTCGTCGTTCAAATGTTCGATTCCAAGTCTCTCCGTCCAACTTATTTGTTGTTTATTTATTTATTGAATTTCTTTAGAAGCGTGACACACGTACGTACACCTTAACGTATTAATATATAGATATGGCGGTTTCAATCCTATTTTGATTTACCATTCCTACAGGGCGCCACATAGAACAGTTTTATGCATGTAATTCATCAACTCCTTGTCAATTTCTCTTTTTTTTTTTCTTGCTCAGAAAAGTACTGATTTCACAAGAATAAATCATAATTCTAAACTACACATAACATTTTTTTAAACATAACTCAATCCCATAACTAAGTTACATTTTAGCATAAGAATAAGAAAGCCTTAGAGAAAACAACGTTGATTAACTCACAGTTAATATAAGTATATATATTAACTGCGAAAAAAATTGTTCTAGTTTGAATTGTATCATGAGTAAATATACACTCATCATAATTTTAAAACAAATATTTACCTGTGAATATTGGAAGAAACATTGATTAGTCAAACTACCAACTATATCAGTTATGAGAAGGCATTGTATTGAGGCATAGCCTTTACAAAAGTAGTGACATTCCATGAAAAATGCCAGTATACTGAAATCATATGCCCTTAATAGGGTTAAGATGAAAATTCATATACACTAAACACTAAATGTACAAAAGCAAAGAAATTCCCAAATTTTTACACCTTTATTGTCATTAAGGGTATGCGAGCGCAACAGGGCTATGTATTTTACTGGTAGGAATTTTTTTTCAGCACAAAACATCGAACAAGAATTAATCGTTTATATAAAATCTCTTGGGCTTTTCCGAAGGGAATTCGGATGGAACTCATCGTCTTCTTTTATTGACAAACGTTCTGATCGATCTGATGTTCTTATAGAAGCTATCTAATATCGACTGGGCCTAGATCGATCCAGTAAATACTTAGACTTTGGCTGTAGGCTACGTGTTGAACCCTTAGGCAATGTTACAAAGTAAGAACCGAAATAAAGTGCCATTCTATTGCTTATATTTGTCATATTAGAGCCGTATAATACTGTTTTTAGTTCAGAGAAAACGAAAATTTCAGAGAAATGAAAAATACCAAGGTTTACAATTTTTTAATTTATAAGATTTAAAATTCTTGTTTGAGGATCTTCAATCTGAATTGTAAAAAAATATATTGTATTGTTGAAAAAATTCAGTAAAAATCGTTTATATATTAAAAAAAAATGGTGAAAGTTGTTAATTCTAATAAATTAAAGTGTGAAACATAAAATTAACTTATATACAACAAGAATACCTTCATTTTCCTTAATACATAACAATGCTGCTTGTGTCGTATGAATAATGGTTCCACTTGGGCGTGATTGATAAGGATACAATAAAGGTAAGTAAAATATCAGTTAAAATGTTTATTGGCAATGCTTATATTAACAGTACTAAAATAGTAACAATGTTTATATTTTTATAAGAAAAATTACTACCAGTAAAATACCCCTGTTGTGCTCGCATATAAAATAGTTAATTAATTCTATCATTTATTTATAAAAATTCGAATTAAAAGGTACTGATAGTATATGCTAATACATATATTGTCATAATTAATATATATATCATTTAATGTATACACATATAATATTATAAGGTGATATAATATATTGTGTATAGATTTTCAGTATTTAATTCAACAATGCTCAATACGTGAGTAGAGCTTAGTAGTAAAGATGAAAATATATTTATGACAATTAAGCGTGTAGCTTAATTGCCATGAATATATTTTCATGCTATATATACTAAGGACGGGTAAAAGAATTAAATATGGTATTAGTTTTAAATTTTAATATTTCTTTCTTTCTTGGTACCGTATCGTTAACACCCCCTGAATGGTATAGTTAAAAAAATGTTCCAATATAACATACCTTGTTGACTAAAATACATATTCCAGAATTCATAATAAGTTCAATAGATACGGATTTTAACAAGCACACACATATAATTGATGCTCATGCATCGACCCTTTTAAAAATGTATTACTTAATATAACTAAAAATTTGATGTAGAGCAATTCTTTTCTCTATTAAATTTTTTGTATCTAACTTATTTTAAAAGTTTTTTGATGGCCAGTGCGAGTTTGGGTGGGAAGACCCTCTAAATAGTAAAGTTTACAAAAAAGATAATGTGCCCAAAATTCATAATGATCGGTTCAAAAAAAAAAAAAAAAAAATTGAAAAAACTTTATATATATGCACCTCTTAAATGTTAACATTTACAAGAGAGAATACACATTCCAAAATTCATAATCATTCGTTAATTAATCTAAGAGATTAAAAGTTTTGGAGGGCAGAGTTGGGCGGGCACATCCCCTAAATGGTAAAGTTTATAAAGAAAAATTATGTACCCATGTTACTCACCGTATTTGTTAGAATATATTTTCCAAAATTTATAATGATTTGTTCATTAGTTTAGGAGATTACCCTGTACATATATATATATATATATATATATACAAATAAGTACACATCCCTAACTTTATAAATATAGAGATACACTGGGTAGATACTATTAGTATATATATATATATATATATATATGTATATATATATATATATATATATATATATATATATATATATATATATATATATATATATATATTCTGTGTGAGAGGAGCTCCAGGGGAAAGAAGAGATAATCTCCCACTAGATTGTGAAGTCGGTATATATATATATATATATATATATATATATATATATATATATATATATATGAAATTAAAATGGAATAAGCGGAAGACCTAAAAAGTTCAACGTTTCGCCCAAATGTTATATGGGCTTTGTCAAGAGCGAACGAAAAAATGCAAAAAATGACAAAAGACGAGAAAGTCTATAAATTATGAGAAATATATATAGTGGTAGGGTTCATGTAGAGATGGAAGATATGTAAATATGTATAGAGTCAAAAAAATAAAAAAATAAAAATATCCTGATTCGGACTATTGAAAGGATCTACCAAAGGATATCTAGACATGAGTTGTCTCTTATATTCAACAATATATATATATATATATATATATATATATATATATATATATATATATATATATATATATATATAGATTTAATCTGTATAAGTAAGGTATAATTTCTACCAAATTAAGTTGTTAGCAGACACACAGGCATATTATTATAGATAAACAAATGTTTACAAATGTGTATTTACGTGTATATATTTGTGAGTGAATGCCGGAGTACATCCATCTATCCATACGATATAAAAGCAAGAAACGCAAACTATAATTCATTTGAATATCTTGTAGTAAGATTAAGCATCGTCCTTATGATACACGTCTCCTCTTTGCTTAACACCATCAGACACATTAGAATGTATTTCTTCTATTCAACAGCATGATGCTGTGTCTTGAGAATTTTACACCTGACACAAGCTTTTCATAAATAACTTGCAGGGAACAATCGTTTTGCAAAAGACAAATAACAATGATATGCATGAATATCCCCCCCCCCTCTCTCTCTCGCTTTCTCTATCTTTCTCTCTTTCTGACACATACACGCACGTGTATTTAATGTACCGAGTCTGCGTTAATTTTAGACTAATTACAGGTTAGAATTGAATACGTTGTTCTATCAACTCGAGCAATTATTCTATAGTGATTCATTTTTCAAAAGAAAAAAAATGCAAATCCAGTTTTGTTCATCCAGTCATGTCTTTATAATGAGAATCCTTGTATATTCGAGGGGATTGGGAGGGCACTGACATAAGTATTTACTTACTTTCTTGATGTCTATTAATGCATTATGCATTGCATGCATCATTGCTTTCATTTTAGAACAATAAAACAACAAGCCCCACATTTGCTGTTATAAACTTTATTACACTTTTTTCAACAAGATCTAAAGCAGTCGTGCTCTATACTAATCACAACAACTCGTTAGAATGCATTGTTTGATATTCTTTTCCAATGATCGTCTCACTGGTTTTATCCGAGATCTGAGATTTCCACATTGTGAACCGAGTCACCATATTGGTTTTCACACTCTATAGTCAGAAGTTGGCTTAGGATGAATATGAAGAATGTTGAATATTCATAACATCAATTTACCTGCTGACTATTTCAAAATTTACCTCTCTCCAACACATTACCTTAATTGACCAATCAGAACATTTAGTATCATTCAACCCTCTTCTCTATACCATATAATAAAACCTCTCTCATACACTATACACATCGTTCAAAACAGTTGTGATAGAAAATACAAATTTGAAAATATTAATTTATTTTTCAAAAATAATACTAATAACTTATAATCTTGTATGTTTCTCCATCTCTCCTGAATACTAGCCCAGTTTAATAAAACTAAACCAGCAGTGACAATGGTATATATGTATACTCTCAATATCCTATCCTCATTCACATTCACTTTTTACCCCCCCCCCCCTTCTACTTTTCTATCTAATGCCTTTATGGATATCTGGCTTAGTGTCATTTATTTAAATCTATATTTTATATTATACGTCTATACACTGATTGTCACTGCCATTTTTACATTATTAGACTGAGCTAGTGTACTGCAGAAATGGAGACTAATTATAGGTTATTTGGACCGCCTGTAACAATAATACAAATGTGATTTTCATGGATAGATGCTTGTAACAATAATAAAAATGTGATTTTCATGGATAGATGCCTGTAACAATAATAAAAATGTGATTTTCATGGATAGATGCTTGTAACAATAATAAAAATGTGATTTTCATGGATAGATGCCTGTAACAATAATAAAAATGTGATTTTCATGGATAGATGCATGTAACAATAATAAAAATGTGATTTTCATGGATAGATGCCTGTAACAATAATAAAAATGTGATTTTCATGGATAGATGCCTGTAACAATAATAAAAATGTGATTTTCATGGATAGATGCCTGTAACAATAATAAAAATGTGATTTTCATGGATAGATGCCTGTAACAATAATAAAAATGTGATTTTCATGGATAGATGCCTGTAACAATAATAAAAATGTGATTTTCATGGATAGATGCCTGTAACAATAATAAAAATGTGATTTTCATGGATAGATGCCTGTAACAATAATAAAAATGTGATTTTCATGGATAGATGCCTGTAACAATAATAAAAATGTGATTTTCATGGATAGATGCCTGTAACAATAATAAAAATGTGATTTTCATGGATAGATGCCTGTAACAATAATAAAAATGTGATTTTCATGGATAGATGCCTGTAACAATAATAAAAATGTGATTTTCGTGGATAGATGCCTGTAACAATAATAAAAATGTGATTTTCATGGATAGATGCTTGTAACAATAATAAATTATCGATTATCTTACCATAGTTTCGAATATACTCATCACATACACAACTGGAAATTCTAACCCTGCCTCTTGCAGGTTAGAAATTAAATTCAAATCTACTTGGTATATTATACACAGGAACGCTTTTCCTCCCTCATGTTATAAGATTAATCATCAAACTTTGTGATCACATTTTATAATCTTATCAATATAAAGTGTGTATCCTTGTCCCCAAAATATGATGATGCCTGTCTATATATTAATACACTCGTACCTTCCTTCCTTCGTTTTGTGTCACACTATCCGTAATATGCAGGTATTAAAATAGGCTAAAACAGTTACAACGGTATTAAAGTTACAACTTTGCTATATATTCCCCAGAGATTTCTGAGTAAATTTATATTTTAGATGATTTTATTTTTAAATTGTTAATCATTAACAAAAATAATATCTATTACATTTTTATACCGTTGTCTCAGTCTACATCATTTAAATACACTATTCAATCTATATATTTATCCAAATCCTGGTTCACAGAGTGATGTTATATCTAATTAACATATTGAATATTTAAAATTCATTTAATAAATATATTACCGGTAGTAATCATTTCTAATTCTTTACTTTTTTTAATTATATGTTATGAATAATCTCGTTGATAAATCTTAAAGAAAAGCAATAATGCAAATCTTTAACTAAAGAAAGTAGATAATAATAAATTAAAAAGTTAAATTCAGTAAATATTGCAATGGAAAAACTAGTAATCTGCGTTGGATTAACAGAAATTACCGAAAATTAACGATTGCATTATTGCAAGCCGAAGTTGTCCAAATGACATATTTACCCTTATATCAAAATATTTTTTTTTCGGAAAGAAATTCAACGCTAAGTTTAAAAAACAACTTTTTTTTAAGAATCTTAGGATTTGTTTTAAATTTTGTTATTTTATATATATTTATTATTAATAGTCAAACTTCGATGGATGTTAAGTTTTTAACACCAGAGCATACATAAATAAAAAATAGAATGCTAAATTCCAATGACCACTTCTTTATTTATTTTTCAAAAAATCTGTACAACTTTACGGCCCGTTTTGTCTACGCATGAACAACCAACTATAAATATATATCCTGGATTTTTCAAATGTGTGGCTCTTCAGAAGTCCAAAAATCGTGTCTAGAAACATCAGAAAAAAAACAACAGATAAAAAATCCCTCCTCTCTCTCTCTCTCATATATATATATATATATATATATATATATATATATATACAGGGCATTACGGAGCCCTCTAAAAAGGAGCACACTCCAAGAGCACGCTCTAGGAGCACGCTCCTTTTTGCTGGAGCGAAGGAGAGGAGGGCTCATTTTATATTCAGCGGGAGTGGAGTGGGAGCAACTCCATTTGGGACTAAAGAGCGCGGTTTTAGCGCCCCATGCTCCTTGCTCCAAAATTATTTGATTTTTTTTTAAAACATTAGTTTTTTATTCAGCAATAAAAAAGTAAAGAAAAGAAAAGAAAGTCTCAGCTGAACTCTGAGTTATTTTTTAAAATTATATCTCTGGTAAATGTATATGAGATATGGAGAGAGAGAGAGAGAGAGAGAGAGATTGGGAGAGGAAGGGAGAGAGAGGGAGAATTTGGCAACAAATGTCTTCAAATGCGTCAGTGAGTCTATAGATGTCTTTGAAGTTATTTTCTTAAAGATTTGAACTTTTTTGTATTTATGACAAGGATGTTTACTGCTGATTGAATAAATAAGCCTATTTTTCTTTTAATTCGTGTTTTTAAATAAAGAATTTTAGGTTCAATTGTACTATAGGGGCTGTTGGATTTTCTCGCCCATTTCGCTTGGTATTCACCCAAATGTTCGATAAAATCGATTTTTGGGGTGAAATGGTACATTTGGTCCTGACAAAAAATTCTAATTAATTTTTTAGCATATATCAAATTGAACTTTTATGCCACATTTTTACCCGTCGTCTTTTCGGCGACATTTTGTTATTCTTAAATTCACGACTAGTATGTTTTAACCTTTTCAGTTTTTTTGTGTGTGTGTAATAAAATGTTAAAGCAGTAAAAATATCTTTAGTCCAAGGAAAAAATATATTTAGTCCAAGGAAAAAAACAATAAAAACCAACATGGCCGCCAGCGATTAAAACCTGGAATTAAAGTTAGATTCTCAAACACTTTAAAAAGTAAATGAGAATTTTATTTCAGGACCCAAAATACAATTAAGACAAACAATCAGTTTCATCCAAAATTTCGGTGAATACCAAGCGAAATGAGCGAAAGAAAACAGCGGTCCCTATTCTACAATTAAACCGATGTTTAAACTTAAATTAAAGAAAATGTCTTAAATTTTATTTTTAAAAAGCAAATAATTAGACTTTCTGACTAATTTGTTGTTTTTTTAGAACCGAAAGTAGATTAAATATCTTTCTTTATCTTAAAAAATCTATTATCGAATATTAAAATTGTAAACAGTTTGTTTTTGTTAGAGATTTCAAATATAGACGTTTTGACCTTTTTTATGCAAATTTTTAATTTTAATAAATGTTTTTGCCCGACCTAGGAAAACTTGCTCCAGTTAATTTTTCGGGGGAGGAAAATTTGACCCGATATTTTTACAACTCCTAAGGTTGTATGAAATGTTAAGACATTAAATGTATCTCTGAATTGTTTATTGACAATTTATTGATATTTTTTGTCCAACTTATGAAAAATATTTTTTTTATTCAATCTTTAAAAAATAAACTTCATTGGGTTTTTTTTCGCCCCAAATTGTACTATTGAAAAAAAAATGGATAAATCGATTTGTTTGAAAGTACTTGCACGTTTCTCTGTGGTAAATAATAATATACATTATACTATATAGTTACGTTCGTAAAGCAAACAAATATTAAACAACAGCACGACGAATAATGCTGCCCTGTCTCTCCTCTCACAGAGAAATGGTTTCTTTAAAAAGGAAATAATCACTATTAATGTTTAAAAGTTTAATGTTTAAAACTTTATTTACTTAAAACAAATCTAAATTCCCTTCCAAAATAAATAGAATAAATATCGGGTCAAATTTTCCTCCCCTGGAAAATAGGTTGTTAATGTAATGAATATTAAAATTGTTTTAAAATACTTCAGGGATTTTTCTATTTCTATTTTATACCTCAGGAAACAAAAATTTATGTATAATCCTATGCTTCGTCCGACATTTTCTCCTATAACTCTCAAAATATTAGCGAGATTTTGTCAAATATTATCTTACGGTCTTACACTTAAAGTGACATCCCAACCCATATTGACGAGATCCTTTGATGCCCACCCCTATCCTTCGACCACTCATTGGCAGAATAGAACGTTTATGAAAGAAGGTACATTTTCATTATGGAGCGCTGAAAAAGAACCGCTCCTTTTTAATAGGAGTTTGAGCTGGAGCGGCTCCTTTTTGAAAATAGGGAGCGTGAGAGGAGCCAGCTCCAAGTTTGGGCATTGGAGCAGGAGCGGGAGCAGCTCCAAAAGTAGTGGAGCGCGTAAAGCCCTGTATATATATTCGTAGATCACTCTTAGCTACTTGGTGGATAGTAGTAATTCTACTATTTACAGTTAAAATTCCCCTTTATTTACTAATTAGTTTCCAGTGGCCTTCGGGTAAGATCTTCGACTGCGAATCAGTGGCGATTTGTGTTCGGGGTTCGCGCCCGCTGACCGTTGGGAACTGGTTCCTAGACTGAAGATTGCGTTAGCATGAAACATCGATGTCTCTAGGTATATTTTAAATATTTAATATTTATAAAGAATATTATTGTTTATCAGCCCCCTCCCACAGAGGCTGGGCACTTTTCGAGGAGCTTTAATAACAAGTAGTACAAATAGCTATATGCAATGATCCGACTCGTAGATCACTCTTAGCTACTTGGTGGATAGTAGTAATTCTACTATTTACAGTTAAAATTCCCCTTTATTTACTAATTAGTTTCCAGTGGCCTTCGGGTAAGATCTTCGACTGCGAATCAGTGGCGATTTGTGTTCGGGGTTTGCGCCCGCTGACCGTTGGGAACTGGTTCCTAGACTGAAGATTGCGTTAGCATGAAACATCGATGTCTCTAGGTATATTTTAAATATTTAATATTTATAAAGAATATTATTGTATATATATATATATATATATATATATATATATATATATATATATATATATATATATATATATATATAATAAATTGAAATAAACAAAACTATGACATTATTTATATCAGTTCCAGGAATTCAGCATCAACAATATTCTTGGCGAAATAATTTTTTATTTATTAAAACCCCATCTTTTCACTTCGTCAGCACTGATTAATTAACATCACAATTTGAAGTCGAACAAAAACACCAAAAATATTATACTCAAATACATAGTAATTATAAAAAACAACATACATAAAATATACACACATATATAAATTGATATATAATAATAATAATAATAATAATAATAATAATAATAATAATAATAATAATAATAATAATAATACATGCATAATGGTTTAAAAGATTCACGACCCTACATGAAAGGCTAACGCAGAAACTGAGAGGATGTATCCACAAAACAGACGTACCAGAGTGGATGACTAAAGGAAGGACGACGCTAATACAAAAAGATGCGAAAAAGAGAACGATCCCAAGCAACTACAGACCAATAACTTGTTTACCAACAATGTAGAAAATCCGAACAGCACAAGTGAGAGAACAAATCTACCAATCCCTGAATAATCGTGGACTACTCCCTGACAAACATAAAGGATGCCGGAAAGGGAAAAGAGGGGCGCATGATCTCCTCTACATCGATCAAAAGATCCTGATCGAGTTAAAAAACAGAAAAAAGAACATATCCATTGCATGGATTGACTACAAAAAAGGTTATGACAGAATCCTTCAAGCATGGATAATTGAATGTTTTAAATTATACAAAATAACCGACAGGATTATTAATCTTATTAACAAAGCAATGGAAGCATGGAGACTAGAACTGACAACCGGACGATAACACCTGACTGAGATAAAAATACAGAGAGACATTTTCCTATCATCCCTACTGTTTAACTACATACTCAGAAAATGTGATGCTGGATACAAGTTCACAGACACAGAACAAAGAATAAAGCATCTCATGTACATGGATGACCTGAAACTATTTGCAAAAAGCAAAAAGGAACTGGAAAAGCTGATAAATACGACCAGAATATTCAGTCAGGACATCCAAATGGAATTCGGAATGGAAAAGTGTGCACTACTAGAAATGTAAAGAGGAAAACTGGAGACGACAGAGGCCATGGAACTCCCCAACCAAGAGGAAATGAGGGCGAAAAGGATAGCTACAAATATCGGGGAGTTCTGGAAGCGGACACCATCAAATCTACAGAAATGAAAGAGAAGATTGGAAAAGAATATTTACGCAGAACAAGAAAACTCTTAGAAACGAAATTATATAGCAAGAGCCTAGTAAAAGGAATAAACATCTGGGCAGTATCACTATTAAGATACTCTGGACCATTCATAGGCTGGACTAAAGAAGAACTCAGGCACCTTGACCAGAGGACTAGAAAATTAATGACCATGAACAACACACTACACCCAAAAGACGATACGGACAGACTCTACATGAGAAGAAACGAAGGGGGTAGAGTACTGGTAAGTATAGAAGAAATACATAACTCAGAACACAGAAAGACTAATCACTGCAGCAAGAGACACTGTTCCAACAAGCAACTCGGGAAGCACCGAAACCAGAAACAAAACTAGAAAAGAAAAGTGGGAAGAAAAACAACTATATGGACAATTCAAAAGACTTACAAGAGAAGAAACCAACAAAAATAGCTGAGAATGGCTAAGAAAAGGACACCTGAACAGAGAAACGGAATCTTTACTGATGGCTGCACAGAATAATGCGATTAGGACAAACTACATTAAAGCTAAAATAGATAAAACCCAGGAGAACAGTAAATACAGACTGTGTGGATAAAGAGATGAAATAGTAAATCATATAATAAGTGAATGCAGCAAACTTACCCAAAAAGAATACAAGAACAGACATGACTGCGTGGGGAAAGCAGTATACAGGGAATTGTTCAAAAGATTGAATTTTGAACACGCAGACAAATGGTACAAACATGAACCAGAAACAGTACTGGAAAACGAAAGACACAAAATCATCTAGGATATGGATGTACAAACAGACGAACTCATACAAGCAAGGAGACCGGATGTTATAATAATCGACCAGAAGGAAAAATTTTGCAAAATCGTAGATTTCGTCGTTCCAGCGTTCTGGAGAAAAGACTGGGAGAAATTGGAATCAAAAGGGATCACCGGCAGTGATCAAAACAGCTGCAATCTTAAGGAAAATCCTTGAATGCGGAAACCAATCCACATAAGCTACGAATAGTAACCAGTCACATGAAAGTACAAGAAGAAAACAAAACCACAGGAAAAACACCACCACATGAAGAGAAACGGCAAGAAACATCATAAGCCCCCTCTCCCCCCAAAAAAGAAATGGCGCCGGCATAGGCTGACACCACACAAAATATTTGTAATGGGTCAAGGAGGATGAGAAGACTGAGGAGGGACAGCACAAACCAGACCTCCACTAGAAGAGTGCAGAGAATGCTGGGACTTTGGAGAGGCTTATTGCCACCCAAATCCCAGAGAAGACCAATGGTTCTTACCAGCAAGAAATCAATGGTAATCGGCTGTTGCGATACCGCAAATTCATTTGCAGTGGTTATCGAAAAGAGGTGTAGAGTACTGGAAATCTGGGGAGGCTTGTTGTCACTCAGACTCTAAGGAACTCCACCGGTTGTTGTCGGTGAGCAATCACTGACGATGGCCTGTGTGATAACTCCTAGTGAGTACAAATAAAGATAATGAAGAAAAAAATTATAAGGAATAGACATCAAAATAGAGATTTAAAAATAATAATATAATATAATAATACTAATAGTCAATAATAATAATAATAATAATAATAATAATAATAATAATAATAATAATAATAATTAGACGGATAAAAATATATAAAACAACAAAATTATAGAACAGGTAATAATACTAAGAAAAATATAAATAGAGAAAAATAATAAATAAATAGAGAAAAAATAATATTAAAAAAATAAAAATAAGAGGTATATATAGGAAAATTGAGAAAAATATCTAAATTAATTTTTTAAATGAATAGGCAATAGTATCTTGGTAATATTAACCAAATATAATGTTAACACACACAAGTGATAGTATAAGATTCAAAATATATACACCCATACACAAATATACATATGTATATACATATGTATATTTTATATGTATATATAAAAAAGTAATAATGTATATAAAAAAACACACTTGAATATATGGACAAGGCTCCAAAATATACCCATATATATACATATACAAACATGCATAACGCACGCCTATATACACATATAAATATGTAAAATGACATTAAAATACATCAAATGGAAAAACTACATAAAAATAATAGCACATAAAAATAAAATATTGAGCCACAAATTTTAGTCACACAACGATCCCACAAACCCAATGAAAGGAACTTATCTTAAATGTCTTTATCTAAAAAGGGGGTGCTAAACAGTCTTTATAAGTCGATTCCAATCCAGGTCATAAAGTTCATAGTTCAAAAACAAGGAAGTTATTTAATAATGTTTCTAAACCAGAAATGATTCTAACAGTTAGTATTTTAAACCATAAATTCAAGTTACCTCCGATGAAAATGAACTTAAAAAAGCTGTATATTCGGCCATTTAACAGCGTCGGTGTAACTTATTTGAGTTTGGATTAACTCTAAAGTACAACGTTTTACCCATCGACACAGCTGATCTCTCTTTGCCTCTCTCTGTTTCTTTTTGTGTGTTTATCTTTGTTTCTTAAAATTTGACTTGAATCCACACCAAACTGTACTCACCACCACCGTAAATAGACTTTTCTCTCTTTAAGATCCATGCCTTATTCCATGAAAAAATACCGAAAATGTCTGTGAAAAGTAAAATGAATTATTGGACATGCATCTTTATTCAGATCCACACTAAAATTTAATGGATTTCTTTTCTGGATTAAGACTTGTGGAAATCTAATCAGTACAAACAAATCAAGAGTCAGGCGGAGGTACTTTCTGGAAATTCATTTAAGTTATATTCTATGCTAACTCATGAGAAAATCTTCATTCCAAAATGCTTAAAAGACTTTCTTTTTCGCTGCTAAAAAAGCATAAAATCTGAAAGACTGAAAGATCTTCAATACTCATCTGCTGTAACTTGAATGTGGCACTTATAACTGAACCAAACTGAATTCTACGAAAAGGCTTTTTTTACAAAATGGCTAAATTGAGTGAAATCGATATCAAGAAGTTTTTGAAAAATAATGTTTTGGATATATAGCATGAGTATTAAATGTAATAAATAGTATATAAAAATTCACCATAAGCCATGACTTAAGATCTGAAAATATTGTTTCCTATTCATTTCAAATATCACTGCCACAAGATATTTCTGGTAAAAAATAAAAAGACAAAACAAAACAAAAATACACTCAAGAAACTTAACTATTTATTTAAACACGAGTGTATACCCTTTATCAAAAATGATGGAAAATAATTGTTCTTCACCTAGCCTTCTGTCACGTGACTGTAGCGCAATGACAGATTCATGATTAGATGGAACTACAATGTGAAACCTGACCAAACCCAACATATCAGGTCAGAGGATTTGCTGAAAGCACTACATTTACCCAGCATACGTTCATTACCTTTGATAAACCACCGTAGAAGCATGGATGCCTTAAATCACAGGAAGGTTGGCCGGCCAAGAAGAACTTGGAAGCAAGTGATTAAACAAGACCACCCAGAGTGGAATCTGGAGATAGTTGACCTGCTAAACCGTGAGAACTGGAGAGTGAGCTTGCATAATATCAGAAAATGTCTGACTCCTGAACAAGGGGAAGTGACGTTAAATAAATAGAAGAAGTATCTGCACAAATATCCATATTCATATAAAATAACGTTTGAATCGATTAAGTTAAAGAAAAAAAAGAGAGAAAGATAACTGGAAAGTTTTAAAAAAGAAAAAAAGGAAAGAAAAAAACGTATAAATCGGTATAAAAAGCAGAAAAAAAACTGAGAATAGATTTGCTTTCTCAATTCCCTTAAATACTTGAAATGGAGTCGTTTGGCAGTTTTTTACTCGTTAACTGTTGTATGACATGACGGATATATATTGTTTTCTGTTTGTAATCATTGAGCAATTCCATTGAATATTGCCTGTAAGGAATTCATAAAGAAATTTTGTGCTGAAGATCAAATGTTTATAATTGTAAATTTCTATCCTGCATTTGAAACGATAATAAATTTATGAAACATATGTACACAAGGATAAATATTGTTGATGTTGAATTTTTCATAATCCTGTGACACTAATTCTAGCTTCCCAGGATTTTAATTGTTAACATCTCTCATGGAACTGTGCTTGTTCATTCTTTTGGCGGCTAACTGACTTCATAAGCACATTGTCAGCTGCTTTTTGAAATTCTCTTCTTTTCTCCAGCTTTTCTGTTCATTTATTTTTTGTCACCTGAAGATGATTCGACAAAAAAATCGAAAACGTCCATGATACATATGGAACATACAATAATTTTTTTTTATTTTAACACAAAAAATATCATTAGAAAAATTGAAAAAATAAAAAAGGTATGATGAAACAAAGAATTCTGTTATTTTTAACAATGTTTGCCTATATATATATATATATATATATATATATATATATATATATATATATATATATATATATATATATATATGATTATTTTTATTTACACAGACATGTACAAAATCTGCGACACTGGCATGTCGATGTTATCGATCAACAGCTATTATAAATTGAGATCTCATCAGGCAGAGTTAGAATCCGATCTTAACCTTAGATCATATTTGGTTTCTTTCACAATATGATCTAAGGTTAAGATCGGATTCTAACTTTTCCTGATGAGATCTCAATTTATAATAGCTGTTGATCGATAACAACGACATGCCAGTGTCGCAGATTTTGTACATGTCTGTGTAAATGAAAATAATCATATATAAAAGCTCTATTTGATATTGAGCACTTTTTATAAACCCGGTTGAAATTCTTTGGATTACTACCCTGTGGATGTTTTACCTGGATTATATATATATACTAGCGGGGCTACCCGGCGTTGCTCGGGGTCATAAAAACATAATTGAAGAAAAATCGCGTGTGTAACATCTTTATATTAAAACTTCTATTTCTCTCCCTCTCTCTCTATAGCTGTCTCTTTATCTTTCTACTTTTATCTACCCTGGTCGCTACTTTTAAATTTTGCCTTTTGCGAAAGCTGTTTCTTCCCCACCATTTCATCCTACGTTTCACAGGGCAATAGTATGACTTATTTCTATAAAAAGTACCACCACTGTCTGCGCCTTCTATATAGGTACTTATAACCGCCCCGGTGTTCATACTATATATTTTGAATCCCCTCATGATATCCTTCATCATTTTAACTCCCCTCGTTGTATTCATCATTTTCGATCTCCTCATACTATTAATCATTTTACATCCCCTCATAATATTCTTCATCATTTTCAATCTCCTCATACTATTAATCATTTTCAATCCCCTCATAATATTCTTCATCATTTTCAATCCTCTCGTAATATTCCTCATCATTTTCAATCCGCTCATGATATTCTTAATAATTTTCAATCCTCTCATGATATTCTTCATTTTTTCAATCCTCTCATGATATTCTTCATTATTTTCAATCCCCTCATGATATTCTTCATCATTTTCAATCCCCTCATGATATTCTTCATCATTTTCAATCCTCTCATGGTATATTTCATCATTTTCGATCCTCTCATGGTATATTTCATCATTTTCGATCCCCTCATGATATTCTTCTCATTTTCAATCCCCTCATGATATTATTCATCATTTTCAATCCTCTCATGGTATTCTTCATCATTTCCAATCCTGTCAGTCTATTCTTCATAATTTTCAATCCTGTCAGTCTATTCTTCATCATTTTCAATCCTCTCATGACATTCTTCATCATTTTCAATCCTCTCATGACATTCTTCATCATTTTCAATCCTCTCATGATAGTCTTCATCATTTTTAATCCTCTCATGATAGTCTTCATCATGTTTAATCCTCTCATGATAGTCTTCATCATTTTCAAACCTCTCATGATAGTCTTCATCATTTTCAAACCTCTCATGATAGTCTTCATCATTTTCAATCCTCTCATGATATTCTTCATCATTTTCAATCCCCTCATGATATTATTCATCATTTTAAATCCCCTCATGGTATTCTTCATCATTTCCAATTCTGTCAGTCTATTCTTCCTCATTTTCAATCCTCTCATGAAATTCTTCATCATTTTCAATCCTCTCATGACATTCTTCATCATTTTCAATCCCCTTATGATAGTCTTCATCATTTTCAACCCCCTCATGATAGTCTTCATCATTTTCAATCCCCTCATGATAGTCTTCATCATTTTCAATCCCCTCATGATAGTCTACATCATTTTCAATCCCCTCATGATAGTGTACATCATTTTCAATCCCCTCATTATAGTCTTCATCATTTTCAATCCCCTCATGATAGTCTTCATCATTTTCAATCCTCTCATGATAGTCTTCATCATTTTCAATCCTCTCATGATAGTCTTCATCATTTTCAATCCTCTCATGATAGTCTTCATACTTTTCAATCCTCTCATGATAGTCTTCATCATTTTCAATCCTCTCATGATAGTCTTCATCATTTTCAATCCTCTCATGATAGTCTTTATCATAGCTCTATCTAGGATATTGAGCACTTTTCTCTCGGACAACGCCGAGTACTTTGAAAATCAAGGACGCCTCATGAGCACTACTAAAATCACTTAGGTATCATCTCTCCTTCTGATCTGCAAAATAGTCCAAAGGAGAACAAAGATGGCGTTAAAATATTTTCCAAACCTATCACTACAGTAGCTCTATCTAGGACATTGAGCACTTTTCTCCTGGCCAACGCCGAGTACTTTGATAATAAAGGAGGCCTCCTGAGGACTACTGAAATCACTTAGGTATCCTCTCTCCTTCTGATCTGCGAAATAGTCCAAAGGGGAACGAAGATGGCATTAAAATATTTTCCAAACCTATCACTACAGTAGCCTTATCTAGGACATTGAGCACTTTTCTCCCGGACAACGCCGAGTACTTTAATAATAAAGGAGGCCTCCTGAGGACTACTGAAATCACTTAGGTGTCCTCTCTCCTACTGATCTGCGAAATAGTCCAAAGGGGAACGAATATGGCGTTAAAATATTATCCAAACCTATCACTACAGTAGCTCTATACAGGACATTGAGCACTTTTTTTCCCGGACAACTCCGAGTACTTTGAAAATCAAAGAGGCCTCCTGGGGACAACTGAAATCACTTAGGTATCCTCCCTCCTTTTCATCTGCAAAATTGTCCAAAGGGGAACGAAGATGGCGTTAAAATATTTTCCAAACCTATCACTACAGTAGTTTTATCTAGGGCATTGAGCACTTTTCTCCCTGACAACGCCGAGTACTTTGATAATCAAAGAGGCCTCCTGGGGACTACTGAAATCACTTAGGTATCCTCTCACCTTCTGATCTGCGAAATAGTCCAAATGGGAACGAAGATCGCGTTAAAATATTTTCCAAACCTATCACTACAGTAGCTCTATCTAGGATATTGAGAACTTTTCTCCCGGACAACGCCGAGTATTTCAAAATCAAAGAGGCCTCCTGAGCACTACTGAAATAACTCTTATCGATTCCCCATCCTTTTCAGCGTAGATACTGTTAAAATATTATCCAAACCTATCACTACAGTACCTCTATCTAGGACGTTGAGCACTTTTTTCCCGGACAACGCTGAGTACTTTGAAAATCAAAGAGGCCTCCTGGCGACTACTAAAATCACTTAGGTATCCTCCCTCCTTTTCATCTGCAAAATTGTCCAAAGGGGAACAAAGATGGCGTTAAAATATGTTCTAAACCTATCACTACAGTAGCTCTATCTAGGATATTGAGCACTTTTCTCCCGGACAACGCCGAGTACTTTGAAAATCGAGGAGGCTTCATGAGCACTCCTGAAATCCCTTAGGTATCCTCTCTCCTTCTGATCTGCAAAATAGTCCAAAGGGGAACGAAGATGGCGTTAAAATATTTTCCAAACCTATTACTACAGTAGCTCTATCTAGGATATTGAGCACTATTCTCCCGGACAACGCCGAGTATTTCAAAATCAAAGAAGCCTTCTGAGCACTACTGAAATAACTCTTATGTATTCCCCCATTCTTTTCAGCGTAGATGCTGTTAAAATATTATCCAAACCTATCACTACAGTAGCTCTATCTAGGACGTTGAGCACTTTTTTCCCGGACAACGCCGAGTACTTTGAAAATCAAAGTAGCCTCCTGGGGACTACTGAAATCACTTAGGTATCCTCCCTCCTTTTCATCTGCAAAATTGTCCAAAGGGGAACGAAGATGGCGTTACAATATGTTCTAAACCTATCACTACAGTAGCTCTATCTAGGATATTGAGCACTTTTCTCTCGGACAACGCCGAGTACTTTGAAAATCAAGGAGGCCTCATGAGCACTACTGAAATCACTTAGGTATCCTCTCTCCTTCTGATCTGCGAAATAGTCCAAAGGGGAACAAAGATGGCGTTAAAATATTTTCCAAACCTATCACTACAGTAACTCTATCTAGGACATTGAGCACTTTTCTCCCGGCCAACGCCGAGTACTTTGATAATCAAGGAAGCCTCCTGAGAACTACTGAAATCATTTAGGTATCCTCCCTTCTTTTTCATCTGCAAAATAGTCCAAAGGGGAACAAAGATAGCGTTAAAATATTTTCCAAACCTATCACTACAGTAGCTCTATCTAGGATATTGTACACTTTTCTCCTGGACAACGCCGAGTACTTTGAAAATCAAGGAGGCCTCCTGAGCACTACGTAAATCACTCTTATCGATTCCATATCCTTTTCAGCGTAGATGCTGTTAAAATATTATCCAACCCTATCACTACAGTAGCTCTATCTAGGACATTGAGCACTTTTATCCCGGACAATGTAGAATACTTTGACAATTAAGAAAGCCTCCTGAGCACTACTAAAATCACTTAGGTATCCTCCCTCCTTTTCATCTGCAAAATAGTCCAAAGAGGAACGAAGATGGCGTTAAAATATTTTCCAAACCTATCACTACAGTAGCTCTATCTAGGATATTGAGCACTTTTCTCATGGACAACGCCGAGAAGCCTTGTGATTCTATACCGCAGAAGCACCTGCCCTAAGTGCCATACGGCAGAAGCACCCCCCTGGGTGCCATACCACCTCATGGTTCCCTATTGCAGAACCACCCTCCGGTTGATATACCACAGAAGTAGCCCCCTGGTTGCTATATTGCAGAAGCACCCCCCTGGTTTCTATACCACAGAAGCACCCCTCGGGTGCCATACCGCAGAAGCACCCCCCGGGTGCCATAGAGCAGAAACCCGAGGTTCCTATATCGCAGAAGCACCCCCCTGGTTTCTATACCGCAATAGCACCCCTGATGCCATACCGCAGAAGCCTCAAGCTTCTATCCCGCAGAAGCACTCCCCTGGTGCCATACTGCAGAATATTCAGGTTCCTATACCGCAGAAGAACACCCTGAGTGCAATACCGCAGAAGTCACTCTTACTGATCCCCTCTCCTTTTCATCTGCAAAATAGATTCTGTTAAAATATTATCAAAACCTATCACTACAGTAGCTCTATCTAGGACATTGAGCAATTTTCTCCCGGACAACGCCGAGTAATTTGAAAATCAAGGAGGCCTCCTGAGCACTACTGAAATCACTCTTATGGATTCCCCCATCCTTTTCAGTGTAGATGCTGTTAAAATATTATCCAAACCTATCACTACAGTAGCTCTATCTAGGACATTGAGCAATTTTCTCCCGGACAACGCCGAGTACTTTTAAAATCAAAGAGGCCTCCTGAGCACTACTGAATTCCTTTAGGTATCCTGTCTCCTTCTGATCTGCCAAATAGTCCAAAGTGGAACGAAGATGGCGTTAAAATATTTTCCAAACCTATCACTACAGTAGCTCTATCTAGGACATTGAGCACTTTTCTCCCGGACAACGCCGAGTACTTTGATAATCAAGGAAGCCTCCTAAACACTACTGAAATCACTTAGGTATCCACCCTTCTTTTCATCTGCCAAATAGTCCAAAGGGGAATGAAGATGGCATTTAAAAAATTTTCAAAACCTATCACTACAGTAGCTCTATTATGGATATTGAGCACTTTTCTTCCGAGCAACGCCGAGTACTTTGAAAATCAAGGAAGCCTCCTGAGCACTACTGAAATCACTCTTATCGATGATCCCATCCTTTTCAGCGTAGATGCTGTTAAAATATCATCAAAACCTATCACTACAGTAACTCTATCTAGGACATTGAGCACTTTTCTCCCGGACAACGCCAAGTAATTTGAAAAAAAAGTAGGCCTCCTGAGCACTACTTAAATCACTTAGGTATCCTCCCTCCTTTTAATTTGCAAAATAGTTCAAAGGGGAACAAAGATGGCGTTAAAATATTTTCTAAACCTATCACTACAGTAGCTCTATCTTGGGTATTGAGCACTTTTCTCCGGGACAACGCCGAGTACTTTGAAAATCAAGGAGGCCTTCTGAGCACTACTGAAATAACTCTTTTCGATTATCCCAACGATTTTCAGCGTAGATTCTGTTAAAATATTATCAAAACCTGTCACTACAGTAGCTCTATATAAGACATTTAGCAATTTTCTCCCAGACAACGTCGAGTACTTTGAAAATCAAAGAGGCCTCCTGAGCACTACTGAAATCACTTAGGTATCCTTTCTCTTTCTGATCTGCAAAATAGTCCAAAGGCGAAACGAAGATGGCGTTAAAATATTTTCCAAACCTTTCATTACAGTAGCTCTATCTAGGACATTGAGCACTTTTCTCCCGGACAACGCCGAGTACTTTAAAAATCAAGGAGGCCTCCTGAGCACTACAGAAATCACTCCTATCGATACCCCCATCCTTTTCAGCGTAGATGCTGTTAAAATATTATCCAAACCTATCACTACAGTAGCTCTATTAAGGACATTGAGCACTTTTCTCCCGGACAACGCAGAGTACTTTAAAAATCAAGAGGGCCCTGTGAGCACTACTGAAATCATTTAAGTATACTCCCTCCTTTTTTTCTGCAAAATAGTCCAAAGGGTAACAAAGATGGCGTTAAAATATTTTCCAAACATATCACTACAGTAGCTCTATCTAGGATATTGAGCACTTTTCTCCCGGACAACGCCGAGTACTTTGAAAATCAAGGAGGCCTCATGAGCACTACTGAAATTACTTAGGTATCCTCCCTCCTTTTCATCTGCAAAATAGTCCAAAGGGGATCGAAGATGGCGTTAAAATATTTTCCAAACCTATCACTACAGTAGCTCTATCTAGGATATTGAGCACTTTTCTCCCGGACAACGCCGAATACTTTGAAAATCAAGGAGGCTTCCTGAGCACTACGTAAATTACTTAGGTATCCTCCCTCCTTTATCTGCAAAATAGTCCAAAGGGTAACGAAGATGGCGTTAAAATATTTTCCAAACCTATCACTACAGTAGCTCTATCTAGGATATTGAGCACTTTTCTCCCGGACAACGCCGAATACTTTGAAAATCAAGGAGGCCTCCTGAGCACTACTAAAATTACTTAGGTATCCTCCCTCCTTTTCATCTGCAAAATAGTCCAAAGGGGATCAAAGATGGCGTTATAATATTTTCCAAACCTATCACTACAGTAGTTCTATCTAGGATATTGAGCACTTTTCTCCCGGACAACGCCGAATACTTTGAAAATCAAGGAGGCCTCCTGAGCACTACGTAAATTACTTAGGTATCCTCCCTCCTTTTCATCTGCAAAATAGTCCAAAGGGGAGGGAAGAT
Organism: Sepiola atlantica; assembly: GCA_963556195.1. Taxonomy (NCBI): domain Eukaryota; kingdom Metazoa; phylum Mollusca; class Cephalopoda; order Sepiida; family Sepiolidae; genus Sepiola; species Sepiola atlantica. The sequence continues at coordinate 45,762,780 of OY744524.1, forward strand.
GGCGTTAAAATATTTTCCAAACCTATCACTACAGTAGCTCTATCTAGGATATTGAGCACTTTTCTCCCGGACAACGCCGAATACTTTGAAAATCAAGGAGGCCTCCTGAGCACTACGTAAATTACTTAGGTATCCTCCCTCCTTTTCATCTGCAAAATAGTCCAAAGGTTAACGAAGATGGCGTTAAAATATTTTCCAAACCTATCACTACAGGAGCTCTATCTAGGATATTGAGCACTTTTCTCCCGGACAACGCCGAATACTTTGAAAATCAAGGAGGCCTCCTGAGCACTAATGAAATTACTTAGGTATCCTCCCTCCTTTTCATCTGCAAAATAGTCCAAAGGGGATCGAAGATGGCGTTAAAATATTTTCCAAACCTATCACTACAGTAGCTCTATCTAGGATATTGAGCACTTTTCTCCCGGACAACGCCGAGTACTTTGAAAATCAAGGAAGCCTCCTGAGCACTACGTAAATTACTTAGGTATCCTCCCTCCTTTTCATCTGCAAAATAGTCCAAAGGGGATCGAAGATGGCGTTAAAATATTTTCCAAACCTATCACTACAGTAGCTCTATCTAGGATATTGAGCACTTTTCTCCCGGACAACGCCGAGTACTTTGAAAATCAAGGAGGCCTCCTGAGCACTACTGAAATTACTTAGGTTTCCTCACTCTTTTTCATCTGCAAAATAGTCCAAAGGGGATAGAAGATTGCGTTAAAATATTTTCCAAACCTATCACTACAGTAGCTCTATCAAAGATATTGAGCACTTTTCTCCCGGACAACGCCGAATACTTTGAAAATCAAGGAGGCCTCCTGAGCACTACGTAAATTACTTAGGTATCCTCCCTCCTTTTCATCTGCAAAATAGTCCAAAGGGGATCGAAGATGGCGTTAAAATATTTTCCAAACCTATCACTACAGTAGCTCTATCTAGGATATTGAGCACTTTTCTCCCGGACAACGCCGAATACTTTGAAAATCAAGGAGGCCTCCTGAGCACTACGTAAATTACTTAGGTATCCTCCCTCCTTTTCATCTGCAAAATAGTCCAAAGGTTAACGAAGATGGCGTTAAAATATTTTCCAAACCTATCACTACAGTAGCTCTATCTAGGATATTGAGCACTTTTCTCCCGTACAACGCCGAATACTTTGAAAATTAAAGAGGCCTCCTGAGCACTACGTTAATTACTTAGGTATCCTCCCTCCTTTTCATCTGCAAAATAGTCCAAAGGGGATCGAAGATGGCGTTAAAATATTTTCTAAACCTATCACTACAGTAGCTCTATCTAGGATATTGAGCACTTTTCTCCCGGACAACGCCGAGTACTTTGAAAATCAAGGAGGCTTCATGAGCACTACGTAAATTACTTAGGTATCCTCCCTCTTTTTCATCTGCAAAATAGTCCAAAGGGGATCGAAGATGGCGTTAAAATATTTTCCAAACCTATCACTACAGTAGCTCTATCTAGGATATTGAGCACTTTTCTCCCGGACAACGCCGAGTACTTTGAAAATCAAGGAGGCCTCCTGAGCACTACTGAAATTACTTAGGTATCCTCCCTCTTTTTCATCTGCAAAATAGTCCAAAGGGGATAGAAGATTGCGTTAAAATATTTTCCAAACCTATCACTACAGTAGCTCTATCTAGGATATTGAGCCCTTTTATCCCGGACAACGCCGAGTACTTTGAAGATCAAGGAGGCCTTCTGAGCACTACTGAAATTACTTAGGTATCCTTCCTCTTTTTCATCTGCAAAATAGTCCAAAGGGGATAGAAGATTGCGTTAAAATATTTTCCAAACCTATCACTACAGTAGCTCTATCTAGGATATTGAGCACTTTTCTCCCGGACAACGCCGAATACTTTGAAAATCTAGGAGGCCGCCTGAGCACTACTGTAATTACTTAGGTATCCTTCCTCTTTTTCATCTGCAAAATAGTCCAAAGGGGATAGAAGATTGCGTTAAAATATTTTCCAAACCTATCACTACAGTAGCTCTATCTAGGATATTGAGCACTATTCTCCCGGACAACGCCGAATACTTTGAAAATCAAGGAGGCCTCCTGAGCACTACTGAAATTACTTAGGTATCCTCCCTCCTTTTCATCTGCAAAATAGTCCAAAGGAGATCGAAGATGGCGTTAAAATATTTTCCAAACCTATCACTACAGTAGCTCTATCTAGGATATTGAGCACTTTTCTCCCGGACAACGCCGAATACTTTGAAAATCAAGGAGGCCTCCTGAGCACTACTTAAATTACTTAGGTATCCTTCCTCTTTTTCATATGCAAAATAGTCCAAAGGGGATAGAAGATTGCGTTAAAATATTTTCCAAACCTATCACTACAGTAGCTCTATCTAGGATATTGAGCACTTTTCTCCCGGACAACGCCGAATACTTTGAAAATCTAGGAGGCCTCCTGAGCACTACTGTAATTACTTAGGTATCCTTCCTCTTTTTCATCTGCAAAATAGTCCAAAGGGGATAGAAGATTGCGTTAAAATATTTTCCAAACCTATCACTACAGTAGCTCTATCTAGGATATTGAGCACTATTCTCCCGGACAACGCCGAATACTTTGAAAATCAAGGAAGCCTCCTGAGCACTACTGAAATTACTTAGGTATCCTCCCTCCTTTTCATCTGCAAAATAGTCCAAAGGAGATCGAAGATGGCGTTAAAATATTTTCCAAACCTATCACTACAGTAGCTCTATCTAGGATATTGAGCACTTTTCTCCCGGACAACGCCGAATACTTTGAAAATCAAGGAGGCCTCCTGAGCACTACGTAAATTACTTAGGTATCCTCCCTCCTTTTCATCTGCAAAATAGTCAAAAGGGGATCGAAGATGGCGTTAAAATATTTTCCAAACCTATCACTACAGTAGCTCTATCTAAGATATTGAGAACTTTTCTCCCGGACAACGCCGAATACTTTGAAAATCAAGGAGGCCTCCTGAGCACTACGTAAATTACTTAGGTATCCTCCCGCTTTTTCATCTGCAAAATAGTCCAAAGGGGATCGAAGATGGCGTTGAAATATTTTCCAAACCTATCACTACAGTAGCTCTATCTAGGATATTGAGCACGTTTCTCTCGGACAACGCCGAGTACTTTGAAAATCAAGGAGGCCTCCTGAGCACTACTGAAATTACTTAAGTATCCTCCTTCTTTTTCATCTGCAAAATAGTCCAAAGCGGATAGAAGATTGCGTTAAAATATTTTCCAAACCTATCACTACAGTAGCTCTATCTAGGATATTTAGCACTTTTCTCCCGGACAACGCCGAGTACTTTGAAAATCAAGGAGGCCTCCTGAGCACTACTGAAATTACTTAGGTATCCTCCCTCTTTTTCATCTGCAAAATAGTCCAAAGGGGATAGAAGATTGCGTTAAAATATTTTCCCAACCTATCACTACAGTAGCTCTATCTAGGATATTGAGCACTTTTCTCCCGGACAACGCCGAGTACTTTGAAAATCAAGGAGGCCTCCTGAGCACTACTGAAATTACTTAGGTATCGTCCCTCCTTTTTATCTGCAAAATAGTCCAAAGAGTAACGAAGATGGCGTAAAAATATTTTCCAAACCTATCACTACAGTAGCTCTATCTAGGATATTGAGCACTTTTCTCCCGGACAACGCCGAGTACTTTGAAAATCAAGGAGGCCTCCTGAGCACTACTGAAATTACTTAGGTATCGTCCCTCCTTTTTATCTGCAAAATAGTCCAAAGGGTAACGAAGATGGCGTTAAAATATTTTCCAAACCTATCACTACAGTAGCTCTATCTAGGATATTGAGCACTTTTCTTCCAGACAACGCCGAATACTTTGAAAATCAAGGAGGCCTCCTGAGCACTAATGAAATTACTTAGGTATCCTCCCTCCTTTTCATCTGCAAAATAGTCCAAAGGGGATCGAAGATGGCGTTAAAATATTTTCCAAACCTATCACTACAGTAGCTCTATCTAGGATATTGAGCACTTTTCTCCCGGACAACGCCGAGTACTTTGAAAATCAAAGAGGGCTCATGAGCACTACTGAAATTACTTAGGTATCCTCCCTCCTTTTCATCTGCAAAATAGTCCAAAGGGGAACGAAGATGGCGTTAAAATATTTTCCAAACCTAACACTACAGTAGCTCTATCTAGGATATTGAGCACTTTTCTCCCGGACAACGCCGAGTACTTTGCAAATCAAAGAGGCCTCATGAGCACTACTGAAATAACCTAGGTATCCTCCCTCCTTTTCATCTGCAAAATAGTCCAAAGGTTAACGAAGATGGCGTTAAAATATTTTCCAAACCTATCACTACAGTAGCTATATCTAGGATATTGAGCACTTTTCTCCCGGACAACGCCGAGTACTTTGAAAATCAAGGAGGCCTCCTGAGCACTACTGAAATTACTTAGGTATCCTCCCTCTTTTTCATCTGCAAAATAGTCCAAAGGGGATAGAAGATTGCGTTAAAATATTTTCCAAACCTATCACTACAGTAGCTCTATCTAGGATATTGAGCACTTTTCTCCCGGACAACGCCGAGTACTTTGAAAATCAAGGAGGCCTCCTGAGCACTACTGAAATTACTTAGGTATCCTCCCTCTTTTTCATCTGCAAAATAGTCCAAAGGGGATAGAAGATTGCGTTAAAATATTTTCCAAACCTATCACTACAGTAGCTCTATCTAGGATATTGAGCACTTTTCTCCCGGACAACGCCGAATACTTTGAAAATCAAGGAGGCCTCCTGAGCACTACGTAAATTACTTAGGTATCCTCCCTCCTTTTCATCTGCAAAATAGTCCAAAGGAGATCGAAGATGGCGTTAAAATATTTTCCAAACCTATCACTACAGTAGCTCTATCTAGGATATTGAGCACTTTTCTCCCGGACAACGCCGAATACTTTGAAAATCAAGGAGGCCTCCTGAGCACTACGTAAATTACTTAGGTATCCTCCCTCCTTTTCATCTGCAAAATAGTCCAAAGGGGATCGAAGATGGCGTTAAAATATTTTCCAAACCTATCACTACAGTAGCTCTATCTAGGATATTGAGTACTTTTCTCCCGGACAACGCCGAATACTTTGAAAATCAAGGAGGCCTCCTGAGCACTACGTAAATTACTTAGGTATCCTCCCTCCTTTTCATCTGCAAAATAGTCCAAAGGGTAACGAAGATGGCGTTAAAATATTTTCCAAACCTATCACTACAGTAGCTCTATCTAGGATATTGAGCACTTTTCTCCCGGACAACGCCGAATACTTTGAAAATCAAGGAGGCCTCCTGAGCACTACGTAAATTACTTAGGTATCCTCCCTCCTTTTCATCTGCAAAATAGTCCAAAGGGGATCGAAGATGGCGTTAAAATATTTTCCAAACCTATCACTACAGTAGCTCTATCTAGGATATTGAGCACTTTTCTCCCGGACAACGCCGAATACTTTGAAAATCAAGGAGGCCTCCTGAGCACTACGTAAGTTACTTAGGTATCCTCCCTCCTTTTCATCTGCAAAATAGTCCAAAGGGGATAGAAGATTGCGTTAAAATATTTTCCAAACCTATCACTACAGTAGCTCTATCTAAGATATTGAGCACTTTTCTCCCGGACAACGCCGAATACTTTGAAAATCAAGGAGGCCTCCTGGGCACTACTGAAATTACTTAGGTATCCTCCTTCCTTTTCATCTGCAAAATAGTCCAAAGGGGATCGAAGATGGCGTTAAAATATTTTCCAAACCTATCACTACAGTAGCTCTATCTAGGATATTGAGCACTTTTCTCCCGGACAACGCCGAGTACTTTGAAAATCAAGGAGGCCTCCTGAGCACTACTGAAATTACTTAAGTATCCTCCCTCTTTTTCATCTGCAAAATAGTCCAAAGGGGATAGAAGATTGCGTTAAAATATTTTCCAAACCTATCACTACAGTAGCTCTATCTAGGATATTGAGCACTTTTCTCCCGGACAACGCCGAGTACTTTGAAAATCAAGGAGGCCTCCTGAGCACTACTGAAATTACTTAGGTATCCTCCCTCTTTTTCATCTGCAAAATAGTCTAAAGGGGATAGAAGTTGCGTTAAAATATTTTCCAAACCTATCACTACAGTAGCTCTATCTAGGATATTGAGCACTTTTCTCCCGGACAACGCCGAGTACTTTGAAAATCAAGGAGGCCTCCTGAGCACTACTGAAATTACTTAGGTATCGTCCCTCCTTTTTATCTGCAAAATAGTCCAAAGAGTAACGAAGATGGCGTTAAAATATTTTCCAAACCTATCACTACAGTAGCTCTATCTAGGATATTGAGCACTTTTCTCCCGGACAACGCCGAATACTTTGAAAATCAAGGAGGCCTCCTGAGCACTACGTAAATTACTTAGGTATCCTCCCTCCTTTTCATCTGCAAAATAGTCCAAAGGAGATCGAAGATGGCGTTAAAATATTTTCCAAACCTATCACTACAGTAGCTCTATCTAGGATATTGAGCACTTTTCTCCCGGACAACGCCGAATACTTTGAAAATCAAGGAGGCCTCCTGAGCACTACGTAAATTACTTAGGTAACCATCCCTCTTTTTCATCTGCAAAATAGTCCAAAGGGGATCGAAGATGGCGTTAAAATATTTTCCAAACCTATCACTACAGTAGCTCTATCTAGGATATTGAGCACTTTTCTCCCGGACAACGCCGAATACTTTGAAAATCAAGGAGGCCTCCTGAGCACTACGTAAATTACTTAGGTATCCTCCCTCCTTTTCATCTGCAAAATAGTCCAAAGGGTAACGAAGATGGCGTTAAAATATTTTCCAAACCTATCACTACAGTAGCTCTATCTAGGATATTGAGCACTTTTCTCCCGGACAACGCCGAATACTTTGAAAATCAAGGAAGCCTCCTGAGCACTACGTAAATTACTTAGGTATCCTCCCTCCTTTTCATCTGCAAAATAGTCCAAAGGGGATAGAAGATTGCGTTAAAATATTTTCCAAACCTATCACTACAGTAGCTCTATCTAGGATATTGAGCACTTTTCTCCCGGACAACGCCGAGTACTTTGAAAATCAAGGAGGCCTCCTGAGCACTACTGAAATTACTTAGGTATCCTCCCTCTTTTTCATCTGCAAAATAGTCTAAAGGGGATAGAAGTTGCGTTAAAATATTTTCCAAACCTATCACTACAGTAGCTCTATCTAGGATATTGAGCACTTTTCTCCCGGACAACGCCGAGTACTTTGAAAATCAAGGAGGCCTCCTGAGCACTACTGAAATTACTTAGGTATCGTCCCTCCTTTTTATCTGCAAAATAGTCCAAAGAGTAACGAAGATGGCGTTAAAATATTTTCCAAACCTATCACTACAGTAGCTCTATCTAGGATATTGAGCACTTTTCTCCCGGACAACGCCGAGTACTTTGAAAATCAAGGAGGCCTCCTGAGCACTACTGAAATTACTTAGGTATCGTCCCTCCTGTTTATCTGCAAAATAGTCCAAAGGGTAACGAAGATGGCGTTAAAATATTTTCCAAACCTATCACTACAGTAGCTCTATCTAGGATATTGAGCACTTTTCTCCCGGACAACGCCGAGTACTTTGAAAATCAAGGAGGCCTCCTGAGCACTAATGAAATTACTTAGGTATCCTCCCTCCTTTTCATCTGCAAAATAGTCCAAAGGGGATCGAAGATGGCGTTAAAATATTTTCCAAACCTATCACTACAGAAGCTCTATCTAGGATATTGAGCACTTTTCTCCCGGACAACGCCGAGTACTTTGAAAATCAAGGAGGCCTCATGAGCACTACTGAAATTACTTAGGTATCCTCCCTCCTTTTCATCTGCAAAATAGTCCAAAGGGGAACGAAGATGGCGTTAAAATATTTTCCAAACCTAACACTACAGTAGCTCTATCTAGGATATTGAGCAGTTTTCTCCCAGACAACGCCGAGTATTTAAAAAAATCAAGGAGGCTTCTGGAGCAGTAAGGAAATCACTCTTACCGATCCCCCCCCCCCGCTTTTCATCTGCAAAATAGTCCCAAGAGAAACGTAGAAGCTGTTATTCGGCATTCCCCGGTAGGGGCGCCTCAGGCAGTAAGCAATAAACTTACTCCTCCCCAAAGAGGGGAGGCAAAGCCTGGGAGTGTGGACCTCCTAGAACTGCACATGACAAACTCATAGACCGGCGGAATGAAGCCCCGATGGCCAAGACGATTCCAGTTTATGGGGTGCAGTATCCATCGGAAGATACTACACCTTGATATTAGCCAAAAGAAGTGAATTAATGTAATTTTCGGTAAAAAAAAAAATGGCGTCTAAAAGCTATGTTGAATTAGAGAAAAACGGTCTGGGGGAGTTTAAAATTATTTGTTGATATTCAAAACTAATGTAATAAGTTGTTAAATAGTATTATACAATGTTTGTTGGAAGAAAATCATAGTTATTATTACTTGTTAATTTAATAATGTAATTTAAACAGTGTCTAGTGGATAGACCGCTGTTCAGGTGTAGATTGGTTATATATACCTCAGTAAATAACCTCAAAATTTTGAATTTCGGATCCTTTGTTGGCCTTTTGGCTAAGATCAAAGTGTAGTATCTGTTCTCGGCATTTTTGCCTTGAGATCAAGTGTATTATCTAGTCCTATCCGATAGGTGTCGATCTTACACTCTCGAATCAAAAATCAGATTATCATTTTATTTTTTAATCCCTTTTCCTGTTGGGCATTTCTGCTCCCCTAAAGTACAGGCTAATACGCTCCCAAGGGTTGGGCTATTTCGCCTGAGGCGCCCCACCGTCGAATCCCGATACCCCCCCTCCCCAAATGTTTCCTAAGGCGCCCCACCGGCGAATACCGATACTCCCCCAGATTTGGCATGAGACGCTCATACCGGCGAATGCCGACATTCCCACATCCCCAGATTTGGCCTGAGGCGCTCATACCGGCGAATGCCGACACTCCCCCCCCCCCCCAATTTGGCCTGAGGCGCTCGCACTGGCGAATGTCGACACTCCCCCTCCCCAGATTTGGCCTGATGCGCCCCAACGGCGAATGTCGACACTCCTCTTCCCCTAAATTTCGCCTGAGGCGCTCATACCGGCAAATGCCGACACCCCCCTCCCCAGATTTGGCCTGAGGCGCTCATACCGGAGAATGCTGACATTCCCCCTCCCCAGATTTGGCCTGATGCCGACACTCCCCCTTCCCAGATTTGGCCTGAAGAACCCCACCGCCGACATTTCCCCTCCCCAGATTTGGCCTGAGGGGCCCCACCACCGAATGCCGACACTCCCCCATCCCCAAATTTCGCTTTAGGCGCTCATACTGCCGAATGCCGACACTCCCCTCCCCAAATTTGGCCTGAGGCGCTCATACCGGCGAATGCCGACACACCCCCTCCCCCAAATTTGGCCTGAGGAGCCCCGCCACCGAATACCGACACTCTCCCTCCCCCCCAAATTTGGCGTGAGGCGCCCTATTGCCGAATGCCGACACTCCCCCATCCCCAGATTTGGCCTGAGGCGCTCATACCAGCGAATGCCGACATTCCCCCTCCTCAGATTTGGCCTGTAGCGCTCACATCGGTGAATGCCGACATTTCCCCCCCCCCCCCCTATTTGGCCTGAAAGGAGGAGGTAATGCCTGGAAGTATAACAGAACGGCCATAGTGAGGAAGGGAGGGGGGAAGGAATATTAGCGTCTATTAATAATTAAGAAAGAAAGTGTGGGAGTGAGAGGGAAAGAAGAAAGAAAGAAAAAAAATGGTTGTAGTGTGAGTGAATTTCTACCCGCCACTCCCTTACTCTGACGTCATATCTGGTTATCGTGACTTTGCATTATTTTTCTTCTCAAATTAGTATAAATAACGTTGAAAAATGGAGTTAAAAGCCACCCCCCATTGGAGGAAAGTGCTCAGTCGACCCCGGAAGAGTCAATTTTTTTTTTCCGGTTCCGAGATATTACACGCGTCTGGGCTGGCCGGTCGGAATGATGTCACCCGTGTGACCGTGTGTTGGGTACTTTCGGAGGAGAAGCTTTACATACATACATACATACATACATACATACATACATACATACATACATACATCCATACATACATACATCCATACAGACAGGTGACGTTTATATAATAGATAACAAAACAATATATATATATATATATATATATATATAATTTTAGATATTGTTCGTTCTTTTTTTTTTTTTAAGCATTGAATGAAATGTAATAAAATGACGTAAGAAGCCCTTTTAACAATGCGTGAAAGATTTATTTCTTTTTTTTCTTTTTTTTCCAATTAATTTCGAAGTTTACAAACTTAAAAAAAAAAAAAAAAAAAAAAAAAAAATACATCTCTGAGGATGAAGTTTGTAAACTTCGAAATTAATTGGAAAAAAAAGAAAAAAAAGAAATAAATCTTTCACGCATTGTTAAAAGGGCTTCTTACGTTATTTTATTATATATATATATATATATATATTGTTTTGTTATTGTTTTTACTAACGATAGAACACTGGTGTGTTTACTAGTGCGTTTATTATTTTCTGCCCCCTGAGCGGTTTAAGAATATGCAGAGGACTGCATTCATTCGCCCTTAATTAGACGTGTCATCAATTTTATATATATATATATATATATATATATATATATATATATATATATATATATATATACATTGCTCTTTATTATAGAGTCGAGGATTCTAAAAGTTAAATACCTCATTCAGTCGTCCTCATGTTGAGCAACCATTAAAAGATGTCAACAGGCAGATGCAAAAGTGCATCAGTTGTTTGGAAGAAGATACAGAGTGGAAAACAAGTGATGCCATTGCACTAATTGTAACAAGTGTTAATTCTTATAAAATAAAATTAATTTGTGGACAAGTAATAGCATAGGTCCATTCTTTTGATAGCACGTGAGGAGTCAGCTGAAAAAATATGACTCAGCTTTAAATAATCCGATTCTAACTTCTGGAAAAATTTCAGACTCCCAACTCAAAGGTGGCGAGTCAGCTGAAAAAAATCTGAAAGAAGAGTCACTTTTAAAAATCCTGAGATGGACTCCTGTAAAAATGACTGCTGAATCCCTGCTTGCTATCCCTGCTTAAACAAAATAAATAAATAAATAAAATATTAATAATAAAAATAATAATAATAATAATAATAATAATAATAATTATTATTATTATCATAATAATAATTATAATAATAATAATACTAATAATGGAACCAGCCTCGGCTGATACCACATAAAATAGTCGTGAAAGGTCAAGGATGATGGAAAGACCGAGGAGGGAGAGCACTAAGCAGACCTCCGCTGGAAGAATGCGGAGAGGACTGGGACCTTGTGGAGGCTTATTGCCACCCGAATTCCAGAGAAGACCAACGGTCGTTACCAGCGAGAAATCGATGTTAAGCGGCTGTTATGATAACGCAAAATCATTTGCAGTAGTTATCGAAAGAGGTGGAGAGTACTGGAAATCTGGGAAGACTCCAGGGAACACCACCGGTGATTATCAGTGAGCAATCACTGAGGGTGACCTGTGTAAAAATGTTGCATAACTACTGAAATTAAACGTCACGAGAAGCAAAGGGGGGGGAGAGAGCTTATTTATTACTACAGGCAGAAATCCTTCCGACTGAGGCAGTTCTCCAAAACCACCTCAACAGTTCGCTATTACATCCTCTCCGGCCGAAAATAACGCGAAATGTTCACGAGAGGATTAATAGTGATTTCAATCTTTTTTCTTAATACTTCTGATGATACAATTTTCATAGACATTCTCAGTCATTCTTTAAGCAAACATGTTTCTCAGTAATTTTAACACATTTTGGAGAGTCATTTTTCAACAGGGACCTTAAACACACTTTTCTTAAGAGTCATTTAAACAGATTTCTAAACACATTTTTCAAGAGTCCAAAAGTCACTTTGAAACACAGTTTCCAGATATTTTACATTATAAGAAAGTTACCTTTGTAGTTCTCGTCCGTCGCTGGCCCTCATCTTGTTACTGGCTGTGATCGCCGCGCGGCACCTGTTTTTGTGGGCAAACTCTATCTTTAAGCGGAGGACAAAGACACTCGAAGTCGGATTTTCTGAGAGATTTCTTTTGTTCTTTTTATTTCATGCTTTCATTCGAGTGGAGGGGTTTCCATTATTGGTTCTTCATTCACATCTTCCTAAGTTCGTACTGTGTGGGACGTTAGACGCTGTTAGTTTTTCTTAGTAGCTTTGGCCCATATCTCTTCGATTCACACCCGAACTCTTGCATTCGAGAGCTACCTCATGCGCTCGCCACAAGCTTCCATGGTGATCTCTTTTGGATACAGCCCTTATCGCGAGCGATTACATTTTTGGGAAAACTTCGCTCGCTTTTCTGAAACGACGTTGTCGCTTCGAGCTCCCATAGCGGACTGACTCTAAAAAGCTAAGTTCTTGTTCTCCGTGGTGACGTAATCATCATTCCCACGCACGAGATGGGGACAAAAACGACTCACTCTGATCTCTGACACAAAGGTCACGTCAGGTGTCTAAATTTGTTATGACTATTCTTGAATCAAACTCTTCTCTGAACTCACTTCTGAGTCCAGAAACAAAACCTATTTTTCAATAACAAAATTAGCTATTTGATACTAGTTAACCTACTGTGCCTTGCATAATGGGGCCCTACAGTACTGTAACACTCCTTCCTTCCCTATAAACAAAAAAAACAAAAAATCCCAAGATTTTCTCTTTTTTTTAAAAACCAACCCCTCCCTGGGACTGGTAAAAATCCGAGCCTGAGCACTCCTGGGGTTACCATCATTTCACCCCTGCCGGAATTTCCTTCGGCACCACATGACAATGTTTCCGGGATGTGGGAGAGTTTGCTCCCTACGGTCGTTACCGGCTAAATAAAGCCATCCCCTGTCATAAATCAACATCAGGCGCTTCTCGCCTATATCTCCTGCAAAATCTACCACATAAATTCGCTCTTGCTCACACACGTTCTCCGTGCTCGACCACTTCCCAAAAATTCCCGGTATGTTACACTTTCGGGCCACCATCACTTTCTTAGATAACTTCAACAAACGGTCGGCACACAACCGATTAAAACTAACTGCGCGTTTTATTCTCGCGAAATAGGGGAACAAAAAACAGGAAAAAAAAACCTTCATTAACCTATTCTCTAATGGTCAGCCTCGAAGCTTACTGAAGGTACCGTCGCTATGCTGCTTGCTATATATGGACCATACATTTCTGACACGCCCGTGCTCCCGTCGCGAATGACAGCGAACAAACACCCAGTTTCTAACTCCCAACCCTGTTCATTAAACGTCGAGGACCCCATCCCATGGATCTATCTAGTCGATACGGTATTGGGCGAAATGTCACATCGAATCATCTCTGCTCCCGGAACACGCCGAATGACCACAAACTAGGCCCAACCTATAATCTTATAATTAAATCCAATTAACACCCGGTACCTCCTTTTTTTTAAAATCGATCCCCATGGTTCTATCCGCCCCGACGCGCGCACCCGAGTCACACCACACCCCAGCTTAACTCCATCCCCACTGGTGTTGAGCAGACACCAATTCCATGCGTTCCCTTCCCGTGTCCCTATCTATGCGGTAAGAGGGTGGGTATCTTCGCAGCACACTCGTCGGCAAACATCCAAAATCCACAAAAAAAAAAATGGGACCACAATTTCAAAGCTTAACATTTTACACAACTTTCACACACTCTATCGGCGCAGTTGGGCACACCTGGGTCACAAAAACAACAATTTCCATAACTGACCACCTTCCTTTTCTCGTGGTCCCACAGAATGACCATATCACCGTCATTCTCCCGTTCGCAATTTTAACGTATGCAGGCTTTACCACAAGCCTCGCCACTAACCCATGGGTACTCTATAAAAGAGAGCATACGAGCAAACGCCGGGAATCCCTCATTGACTTTCCAAGCCTGTACATACTCTGTACACGGGGATTCTTCCCGATAAAATCAACCCTGTCCAAGGGTTTCCGCGATCCGACCCAACCCAACTCTAGCTGCCGCCAGCTGCCCGAACCTAATCAACTCAAATCGCCCGGCTGACCCAAAATCCATTAAATTATCTGCCTTTTTTTAAAAATCTTTTACGTAACTGGTATAGCATTCTCACTTAACCGACTAAACTTCTCCAAAATTCATTCAAAAACAACAATAATAAATCAATAAAAGTCGAACCAATGAATTAATGGCAAACCCTCTCCACAATGCAATTACAAATTATGCAGTACAATATTATATTTAAAAAAAAACAATTTCATGCAATACAATTCAATTGAACAAAAAAACAAAGACAATTATCCCGGGGCGACATCAGGCGACCCCGCCAGCTGTTCGCACACAGTCCTTTCCCTCTCTCTCTTAAAGTTCCGTTACCTCAAAGTCCAACCACAGCCTTGCGTCACTCGTGTCCGTCCTGAAACAAAACAGGATTCGTAGACAAAACACTATGCGGCACCAGTCAGCACATGTGCCTCTCACTCACTCTTTTTTTTTTCACATTCCTTCTCCCTTTCTCTCACTTTTTTTTTTCTCTTTCCATCTCATATTTATTTCCTCTTTCTTTTACACTGTCTCTCTCTCTACCAACGTATAACTCATCACTCTCACTTTTATCCTCTCTCATTTTTTTCTGCATCAAACGCCACCCACAACATATATGTAAAACAAAAAAAAAACACATTTAAAACACAAATTAACACATGAATGAAAACCACAACCTATTCTTCCTTAAGGTTTTGTTACCTTAAAAATCCAATCGTGTTTTTTCTGTCTTTTTTTACTAAATCATTTTACTCATCGGCATATCACTTTTTCTCTGTCTCCGACTCTGTCCGTCTCTGCCTCTCTCTCTTTCTTTTTCCCTTTATTTTATCGGACCGAACGTGTTTTTTTTTTTCGTTTTTTTTTTAATATTTAATTTTTTATTTTAGACCGCAAACGTTGTTAGTACCCATGGTTCGAATTCGATCTGTTCCATGTCGAAACAGCTGGTCACTAAGCACCAAAAAGAAGTATTTGTTGTATAACTACTGAAATTAAACGTCACGAGAAGCAAAGGGGGGGGAGAGAGCTTATCTATTGCTACAGGCAGAAATCCTTCCGACTGAGGCAGTTCTCCGAAACCACCTCACAGTTCGCTATTACATCCTCTCCGGCCGAAAATAACGCGAAATGTTCACGAGAGGATTAATAGTGATTCCAATCTTTTTTCTTAATACTTCTGATGATACAATCTTCATAGACATTTTCATAGTCATTCTTTAAGCAAACATGTTTCTCAATAATTTTAACACATTTTGGAGAGTCATTTTTCAACAGGGACCTTAAACACACTTTTCTTAAGAGTCATTTAAACAGATTTCTAAACACATTTTTCAAGAGTCCAAAAGTCACTTTGAAACACAGTTTCCAGATATTTTACATTATAAGAAAGTTACCTTTGTAGTTCTCGTCCGTCGCTGGCCCTCATCTTGTTACTGGCTGTGATCGCCGCGCGGCACCTGTTTTTGTGGGCAAACTCTATCTTTAAGCGGAGGACAAAGACACTCGAAGTCGGATTTTCTGAGAGATTTCTTTTGTTCTTTTTATTTCATGCTTTCATTCGAGTGGAGGGGTTTCCATTATTGGTTCTTCATTCACATCTTCCTAAGTTCGTACTGTGTGGGACGTTAGACGCTGTTAGTTTTTCTTAGTAGCTTTGGCCCATATCTCTTCGATTCACACCCGAACTCTTGCATTCGAGAGCTACCTCATGCGCTCGCCACAAGCTTCCATGGTGATCTCTTTTGGATACAGCCCTTATCGCGAGCGATTACATTTTTGGGAAAACTTCGCTCGCTTTTCCGAAACGACGTTGTCGCTTCGAGCTCCCATAGCGGACTGACTCTAAAAAGCTAAGTTCTTGTTCTCCGTGGTGACGTAATCATCATTCCCACGCACGAGATGGGGACAAAAACGACTCACTCTGATCTCTGACTCAAAGGTCACGTCAGGTGTCTAAATTTGTTATGACTATTCTTGAATCAAACTCTTCTCTGAACTCACTTCTGAGTCCAGAAACAAAACCTATTTTTCAATAACAAAATTAGCTATTTGATACTAGTTAACCTACTGTGCCTTGCATAATGGGGCCCTACAGTACTGTAACAAAAACTCCTAGTGAGTACAAATAATAATAATAATAATGATAATAATAATAATAATAATAATAATAATAATAATAATAATAATAATAATAATAATAATTTTCTTCTTCTTCTTCTTAACGGTCCGTTTTACATGCTGGCATGGGTGGACGGCTTTTAGAAATTGACTTCCGAACTAACCTATCTCTGACTAGGTCTTTATTTATCCCTCTTTCTCTTAACTCAACTCTTGCAATTACACTAACACCTGCTCCACCCTGTGCTCCAATGTTATCATCAAGGTAACAAAACGTCTAAACAATCTCAATAGATTCGCTATCCACATATACTTTCTCCACATTGAGTTCTGTGGTCAATCCGTGAAGACAAATATATAAAAAAAATTTGGTGTCAAACCACAGTGGTTAATCTTTTTCAACGTCCAATTCTTTGTACTTCAGTCTCCACTTTCAGCCTCACTCTGCTCTCCCTACCGCTCTGCAGCTCAATGAAAAGAGTACCGTTTATATACTACTTTTTGCCCCACCTATGCAAATTGACTGTCAACCAGAGCCATCTAGCTTTCAAATTCTCCAAACAGCCAATTTGCAAAGGGGGACAACTCAAACCACACTTTCTGGATCCATTCCTGGCTGGGGTAACTTTGCTAACCACAAGTTCTCATACGTCTCCATTGTTATACACTTCTTGCACATAAACTTGTTATCCTCTATTGTAAAACGATTCATTGTATATGATTATTTGAACACAAGTTGCTAGCGGGGTGGAAATTGTGGATTCATACCTTTCCCAACAGTATTAGTGTGACATTGGGGACAATTGATCAAATTGAATTTAAACTCGGCATAACCAATTCCATAGATCACAATGGTATCCATTCGGCCAATCATGCGCTCTTACACAGTGTGAATAAGAAGATATACATAGAAATATACAAGTTTAAATTCTGCAAACGATTCTATTTATATTAACCCAATAAGCCATTGATATATTTATATCTGAGTGAAGGTTTCTTCAATTTTAAAGAAAATGTTTCAGTTGTTACTGTTAGCTTTCATATTTTCACTGTTTCCATTTGGTTTGTCTAAATGCTTTCAATGCTACATTTATTGAAAGTGAAGTGTTCAAAAACCAAGAGTGATTTATGCATCTCTCAACCATTTGCTCAGTATGTTTTGCCTTACACAAGCATTCAAATTGATCCTTCCTTTCAAATCATCCGTTTATCGACAACTTAAACTCAGTCGTTTTCTAATATTGATTTTTGTTATATTTTGAATTTGGACATACAATGTAATGTGTCAAGATAAGATAGTTAAAAAAATATGACATGCGATCAAACAGGCGATCAAACAAGTTTGCATAAGTACAATCTAACACAAACACATACTTCTGTGTGAATAATGACACACTTATGATTATCATCGATCATCATAAGTTAAAACCATGAAATTGCAGTAAAGTGTTAAAACTACATGCATTTTATTATCATTTATTATTGATATAGCTCTATCCAATAGGATATTGAGTCCTTTATTTGTTCAAAATCTGCTGTCTTGGTTCGGTTTTGTCCTGATTTCTTGCCGATCAAGGCATTCCTGATTAAAAACCAGGTAAACTCTTTTTACAATGCTTGTACTAACATTCGGCCTTAGTATTTAAAAACGGGTATCTAACGAACATGGAAGAGATGAATATAGACCACTCATTAAAAAAACAAACTGGCACATAATCATTATAATTATAAATTTAATTGAGAAAATAGAAAACTTTCTTAAAAGATCATGGTCGAAAGTATTCTCCTTCCGGTCCAACGATAAAGATAACAACAAAAATACGAACAGCAAATACGAATTTAAAACCATGAAATGTCCACCAAAAATGAACGAATTAACAGAATTCGAAAACGAAATAATGAATGCAATAAAACTTTCAGAATTTAGTAAAAATAAATAAATTCTTGTTATACCCCGTCTGTGACACGGCACTCCTAACAAAACTGGATGTTTGATCTTTCAATAGCTCAGCTAGTGTGGCTGAGATAAACACACTTTCGTCTTTCTGTGCACATCGTCATTCCAGCGACCAACCAAGACGCCCTTAGCATCAGCAGAAGCCGACCAGACAGTATAAAAAATGCTGCATTTTTTTTCATTAATGGTACACTTGGGACTTTGTCCCCTACCCTTGCAATAAAGCAACATGACAATCCGCCAGCAATCCTTGTCACCAGAATTCCTGCCAGATAACATGGCATCATTCAGCATAACAATGAGAATGGCTGACCAGATTTCTACAGCTCTTGTCAACAATGACTGCACTATCCTCGTCACAGTATATCTATAATTTTACTGCTCCCTACTTATGGGTTGAGTTCTAGGAGAAATAAAGGTTTGCACTGAGCATAAAGCAATACTCTACGATAAAGAATAGCGTTCTCTAGGTTATCGGTAGCATGAAAAGTACGCAAACAAATAAAATACATAAGAACTATAATTTACTGTCAGCAGTAAGTGTCATGGTGATCACAGTTGGGAGTGATCTGGCGTTTAGTTTTCGAATCTAAACATGAAAACACTTGCCACATCTAGCCACACTAAAGAGCCATTATACATCAAAACAGCTTATATATATATATATATATATATATATATATATATATATATATATATATATATATATATATATATATAAAGAAAATATTCACATACACATCGTAGTTGTCAGCACTATAATTTATTTTGAACTCCTGGTCTTTTCAAAATGCTAACGGGACAATTGCATATTGGAAATGACGGAAAAAGACAGTAGACAATATGTAGGTGTCCCGTTAGCATTTTAAAGGGGCTAGGAGGTCGAAATAAACTATTGTGCTGACAACTACGATGTGTATGTGAATTTGTTCTTTCTATATTGTATTCTTGCTCTGTTTTCTACATTGAGCTCTCATACTCGGATAACTTACCGAAATTATTCACTTTAACACACACACACTATATATATATATATATATATATATATATATATATATATATATATATATATATATATATATATATATATATATACTAGACTACTCAAAGCCCGTTGGGTCACAACCAGTAATACTGTTTGTTCTGCTTTGATTTTATTCGAACATTCATAATAGGTTTCTTTAATTCTATATTATCCTAATGGATAATATAGAATTAAAGAAACCTATTATTTTGCTATCTATTTTACATGCTGATTTACGGTATGTACAAACACACTATGTAAATTAACTGAAGAGAGAGAGTCACTCTTTCTCTAAATGCTCATAAAAACATTAAAAACTATTAGAGAATGGTGTTGAATCAACATAGAGTACGCCAAAAATACATGGATAGCTAAGAGAGAGAGAGAGAGAGAGAGAGATGGTGACTTGTTTAGTTAATTACAAATTACAGTAAATTAGAAGGATTAAAATGGATTTTATTTTCAAACATAACACAATCCAAAACTAAAGAATATTTTAGCATTCATTTTGTGTCATGAATGTATATAGGAAAAAAGCTTTAGGGAAACAAACGTTGATTAACTCAGTCTCATACACACACATAATATATATATATATATATATATATATATATATATATATATATATATATATATATATATATATATAAAGACCACTTAATAATAAATGAAAAGGCAGAAGTAAAGGAAAAAAATAAAAGAGAAAAATGGATGAGATAAGAGAAACCGTTATTCATAAATTATGAAGGAAGAGGGCGCTTTAAATTAAAGGTTACAGAATTAAAATAACGATGAAAGCGACAACTCAATTTAGAAAAGGTAGAAATTTAGAAAACAAGAAAGAAATAATGAAATGAAGAATGAAGAGAAGTGAATAGAAAGAAAGGGCTGGGGAGGGGAGGGTAAGTAGAAGAGTGATAAATGAACGAGAACTCGGCAGGTAAAGTCTGACG
Source organism: Sepiola atlantica (assembly GCA_963556195.1). Taxonomy (NCBI): domain Eukaryota; kingdom Metazoa; phylum Mollusca; class Cephalopoda; order Sepiida; family Sepiolidae; genus Sepiola; species Sepiola atlantica. Next base: position 45,782,923 of record OY744524.1, read on the forward strand.
AGGGATGGTAACAGTGAGTTACTGGGGTCTTCACTTGTGGTGTCGCCCTTTTATAGAGGAAAGTCTGTTAACGTGACAGTTATTGTCTCCTTCAAAAATGTGTTATTAGATTCGATCACAATGCTTAGTTGAGCGCGGGGTTTGCGGGGGGGGGGGACACAAAGATTCTCTTCTCCTTGTCGTCATTATTTTAAACTTCTTCCTTTTCCCACTCTGGCTTTATTAATAGACAATTGATCTCTCGTTTCTGCTTATGTTCAAGGTACATTCATCAATGATGACTATTTCACAAGAATAAAAATCACCCCCTCCATTTACCCGCATGCGCGCGCACACACTCTCTCTCTCTCTGTTGTGTGTGTGCTTACATTGAAGACCCGTGTGCATGCATATGTAAATAGGTAAGTATGTTTCTGCATGTATCTTTTAGTTTGTGTAATGTCAATGAACATTAAAATGTTGGTATAAAAATTTTATTTATATTTATCAATTATCTCGTGTATAATAATTTAAGTTTACTCACGTTTATACGTACGTTATCACCCTCCACACTAATTTTTTAAAATGAGACTCTCTGATCGCCAATCATGAAGTAATTGAAAATTAACCGGTGTCGCTATGTTCAAAATTATGACGTTACCTATTTTGTATAATAATTCGCATGTGCTGCGGGCTTCTTCTTTGTCTGGTCGTGTTGACTCTAGTAGTACTGACGATCGTCGAGGGCACAAGCACTTGTTTACAATTTGTATTCAATGCAAGCAACAACACACACAAAGCTATTCTAATAACTTGACTTATTGACACATGTGTGTGTGTGTCGTTGGGGTCCTGTCGTTGGCATCCATTTTTCTTGGCTAGGTCTCTGATCTCCCAAGTCTAAGAGATCAGCTAAGACCTAATGGAGATCATTTGGCTGTCAAGACCAGTCATTGCCCGCTTGAAGTCATCTACTCGTCTGCTTAATCCGATCTCTCAAATTTGCCTTACTCCTCGATAGCCAGTCCTTCAAATATATTTACTCTTGACCAGAAATCCTAAATGTTTGGCCTTCCTCTCGGTCACCCCCAGCTGACCACCAGAACTGGCCACGTCCGCTTCTTTTCTCGGCTTATTGCTATCCAGCCACCCAGAAGCTAACAACTACTTGTCATGGCGCCATTCCATCTAGGGAGGTCAATGGATTCGCCGATTTTTTTTTTATTATCACTCACTTATCTTACTTCGTTATCATTTTTGTATTGTCAATTATTTTCTAGCTTAACATTTTCCTGTGGTCACGGCTGTGGGGGTGGGGTTAGTGAGTCCATATAATATCACAATTTTAAAATGAACTGTTCCAAAATCGAATTCTGTTGTCTAGTCCACTTAACACTTTAACAACTATTTTTTGCATTCATTTTTATTTTAATGTAATTTAATACACATCTAATTGTTACAACTTTAAATAAATTTATTTAAAAAGTGGCATTCGTTTCATCTATTAAAAAAATATTTAGCTGACAATTATTTTACTGTAAGAAGAAAGAGAATATTTATTGTTTTAAAAATATTTAAATTTTTATTACTTTCAATAAATAAATCCAGAAGAGACACATTCGTTTTATTTATTAAAGAATACTAGTTTATACCCATTCCTCGAACGGTGTTGGTACAGTACCTGAGTATGTCAATTTCCATGTTTACCTAGCTTCTAACGCTTTATAACTAGTACAAGGAAAAATATTTGTGAAATTTCATAGAAAAAAAAATACTACTTAGTATTTGCAAAAGAGAGTAAGTAACTACGATGAATGTATTTACGTATGGTTTTTATTGACAAAAAAATTTTTAAATTATGTTTTAAGCAAAAATAATTTGCTTTGAACAAATGTCTACTTTTTTATGGATTCTCAAAAAACTTAGTTTTATGTTACTTTCTTTAAATTTATAAAACATGTATCCAGTTAAAAAAATTCTATACACTTATGTGAGATTTGAATTCTGGTAAAACATAAAAGAAAACATGTACACTTATTAACAAGGTTTCTTTGTTTATTAATATTCAAGAACTACGATAACAATGTGCAGACAATTAGTGTTTATGCTGCTAGTTTGTGTGCATATGCTGCTACAAACGATTACAATAGTTGTGTGCATGCCTAGCTGCATAAATTCGTTCGTCTCTCGGTCTCTGGCTCTATTCTTTATTCCCTTCTGTTTATCTCGCTGTCAGCCTGTCTATTTATCTATATCGCTTACGTCACCCACATTCTGTGCATTTTCCTTTGTTTCCAAACCAAAAGATAATTCTGATCAGAATTCAGATGTTTTTACATCGATCTACTTTGGAATGTCATTTGTTTACCAAATCCTAATGAACTATTCTTACCATCGTCCGTTGACTGACATTATAATCTGGTTAGATAAACGGATGTGCACACATCTCAATTGAGGGTAAGTGAGAAAAAGGCATATTTGGAATGACTCAGTAAAAGATGACCTACGTAAACGTAAATGATAATGTTTCATGGAGAAAGTCACTTTGTGCCACCATTGTTTGTTAAAATAAGATACTAGTAGTGCTTGCTGCAACAACACATAAAAAATAACGTGACTGCATATGTGCATCAACCTGGTTCAAATTTAACTGTTTCTACACTTTTGAAAAAAGCTATGATGTTAAATTCCTTATTTTTTGAATAAATGATGCAAATTTTATTAAAATTTGATAATTCTCTGATTTTTGGTTATAAAAAAATGAACATATTGGTTGGTTTACAAGAGTAGTTTCTTAATGGCCCCCTTTCCCTCGCACTGCATCATAGATTGGGGTAGAGGTCGATTTATAACGCCATCACGGCAGAAAGTTCTTATTGTATTTATGGGGTCTCCTTTTCAACTAGTAATGAAAGGTCTGGGTAACCCCTATTATTCACTTCAATGCGATTGCTCCAAAATTTTAAAAGAAATGCATCCAATCAAGGCATAGTATAGGTATGATCTTGATCCAATACATTTGTGGTATTGATAAAACTATCTGCATTAGACGAACTGACAAATTAAAGACATGACTGAATAACAATTCTCTATGCATTCCAATTTTTATTTATTTATAAAGGAATGTTATATAAGTGTTTATTGTATTAAAAAAATGATGCAGTGGAATATTGAAAATGCCAGGATTAAGCATGTGTTCTCTTTCAATAATGAAAGAAGAAATACTGACAAAGATTACAATTTATAGGCATCTCATTGACACTCCAGAGCAAAGTACTAATTGAACTCTCCACTCCGATACGTCCTGCCTGAACTCTCTCGAGGATCAATTCCCTGAACTTCAGTTTTTATAGTCGATCTGCCTCTATATTTGTAGATATAACTAATGACTATTGAGTAGATTAAATTAAACTAAAAGCAATGGTTAGTATTACACATCTAGACTGGAGATAGTCTTTTTATTTCCAATTTTTTTTCTATGCCTTTTTTTTACAAAATTATTATTATTTTTTAAATAGGATTTTGATAATTAAATTTATAATTATTATAGTATCGTATTATTAATGGAATCAAATTGTTATAAAAATATAACTAATTTTGTTAATGTGATGGTTTAATCTCTATTTATAAAATAAAACTTTCAATCTTTTAATACATAAGGATTTTTAAAGAATTTTAAAGCCAGAAATTACTTTCTATTCGACAGTTTAAATGCTTCCAAATTCCTTTAAAAGTAATTCATCCATTTTTTTAAATATTAACAAAAGATAAAATAACTGTTTATAATAGCATGACATTTCGATAGTATTTTTGAAGCCTTTAAACTGACGAAAAGAAAGTAATGTCTTGCTTGAATTAACATATAAAGGCAAAAATCAAATGCATAGTTCGTTTGTGCTTGTACACCAAAGAAAACCCATTCATTTTACAACAATTCATCCCATGATAAAAAGTTTTAATTTATTTACATTCATTTTTTAGAGATGTTTTAAAATTAATAATTGGTAAGATATTTCAATAAAAGAATATATGTATTTAAAATAAATTGAATTTGTACTAACATTGGTTTGACGTCTGAGAAAATGTTGAAATTTAAATCGCATAAATACTTTCGATTTTTTTAACTCTTAAATTTATCAATAATAAGCTGAAGTGCATACCGTTTATTTTTTCTAAATCGGATTTTGAAACTTAAATTTATTCATTGCATTTTTCTTTTTATTTAATAGTTATATTTTAAATAAATGATTCATTAATTAATCGATTTTTATTTATTTTTTAATTTTACATTTAATTCGTATTTACACACAGACACACAATATCTGATCAGATAATTTAATAGAGATTATCATAAGTAATGATGTGTGCAGAAATTTAGACAGACTGCTGAGAGGAGGCAGCAGTGACTCAAGAATTTTTTATAGTAAGTTTTTAGCATTAATTAAAAAGAACCCAATCATCTAATTTTCTATGATAATTTTTTTTTATTAATGAATCACTGAACTTTTTATTAAAATGAAATACTTATTTTATTTTTGATAAATTAAAAATATCTATTCACTATTATTTTGGTTTGTAAATACAAACATAGTGTTATGTAAATATGTTTGGTGCCTATTTGGTATTTAAATTTAAAATACCATAAAAGGGTTTAATAGGAATAAAAACAAGAGGGTTGTAGAATTACTTAAATGAAATAATAAAGAGTAGGATTTGCTGAATATTTCACTACTGCACAGTTTCTTTGCTTTTCAGTTTTGAAGATTTCATTTTAGGTGCAATTGTTAGGTGCATACATTTATTTACAAAAATAATTCTGTTTAAAATTCAATTATTTCAAATATGCCAGCAGGAGTTCTAAAAAAAGAATCATTGATACTTTTTTTGTTATGCTTGTTTTAGGATATAAATCGATTTACATATCATATTTTAAAACCTACTCTCAATGTTTGCCCATTTCAAACAGTATGCCAATCAATGTTTATCTAATCTCAATATTATGTCATTAGCATCCTAAAAAAGGGCTAGCCAGTGAAAAGTTATGATTTTGTACCTCGGAGGAGACAATCAATTATTTAAATTTCAACTATCAATAAAATGAATGTTAAATTACTTTAAAAATTATTTTATTAAATAATTCACACTTAATAAAAACAGACAAAGTATGTCAAAAGTACAAAATCATTTTATTTATCCGATCCAGTGGACCAGAAAATACTTTTCTTGTAAGACCTAAGTTTATTTTTGTTCCAATTCAGAAAGCCCCTTTTTGAAAAGCGAGATTTATCTTGTGTTCAACTTTGCTCACGTGTGTGTGTGTGTGTGTGTGGGAGGGGGTACAAATGAATAGGGACTCAAGCTAATGTTTCTGGCAATGGGCAGTAGTCTTGGTCATCACCTGAAACTGGCGTTTAAAAGTAAATTAGTCCATTGTATGCAAGGAGGAGGGCAGGGTCAATCTCTGCATGATGCGTCTCTCTTTATGAAAGCTGCCAAAAAACATTGGATAAATCCAAAATGGAGCACTCTGGATTGAGACAAAAATAAAAATTGCCTGCCACATTTACAGAATGTGTTCTGGATGTGTAGAAGACAACTCCATTTTATTTTTTCACAAAACCTGACAAAAAGGTGTAGAGGTTGGGGTTTTTGATGAGAAAGCCGATTTTTGGTGAGAGTTTAAATCAAGAAGAAAATCAGATTGACGACCCACCTGGGAGAGAAACAAGCAAACGGGATCACCATTCCTCACGAAATAAACGATGGCTTCACAACTAAAAAGATATGCAGTTTTATTTACAGGAAACACAAGAACAGAACGAGGATAATACATTGGGTTGAGTGAATGTAGACAAGACGAAATAATCTTTATCCTGGTGTTCGTCGATTGTTCTGCCGTCGGCCAGGCAGAATACGCAGGATCACATCTTGTCTGTTAGGGATACAGTCTCGAATTGAAATGTTTATGTTGATCACGTGATCTGGCTTTAGCGCCAAGATGATTCATTGCGTATGAATCTTGTTACATGCAGATGTGCTGTACGTGCATGTGGTGAAGAGGTGATGATTACATAACCGCCAAGCCGAATCACAACTCACGTAGATCGACAGAAAATAGGTCATTCATATAATTACTACAGGGTGATGATAAACTTGTTGTATCACCATTTTGTAGTAAGGTCGCTGCGTTTGTATCCATTCTACTGGTCTTGCTTGATAAGAAAAAGGGTCACCAGGTTTGTTTATTGACTATGTACAAAAAATGTTTAATTAAAAAAAATTAAATTAGTTAAACAACTTTTTCATTGGCTATTGGAATTTAATATTTTAGCGAGTTCATCAATCATTTTTGGGAATTATGAAATGAAAAGGATATGTCAAATTTAGGACGTTCTCGGATCAATAAGGAATATATAGTGGACCATGTCTTTACTCCAGTCAAAATTAAAGATTTCGACTGAGCTTTTACCTAAGGTAATGGAAAATGAAGTCCATTTTGCAGCTTCCCTAAGTTTGCTAGGTGGAACATGCAAAATATCCAGGGTTTGGGCCAAAAGAAAAGAATTACAGATGGATGCTAGTGGAAATACCTTCACTGTTGGTCAATAAGTAGCATATGCAAAGGGTCTTTTTTTTTTTAATAAAGCCATCTTCAAATAAGACAGATAGGTTTTTTTTCGTTAATTTACATTTCTTTTTTTTTTTATTAACATAACATTATTTCGCTGTTAAAGATTTAAAACCCGTTTGATAAATTTTAATAAACAAAGTAAAAAACTAAATGCCTTTAATCTGTTATAAATTCTTCAGTTTTAATGAAAACTCAACACTGAAATTACTTTTTTGGCAGGTTTTGTGAAAAAACAAAATGGAGTTGTCTCCCGCACATTCAGAATACATTCTGCAAATGCAAATTTGCAGAATGTGTTCCGAATGAGCGGGAGACAACTCCATTTTGTTTTTTTTTACAAAACTTGTCAAACAAGCAATTTTAATTTTGCAAAACAACAGATTTAATTTTTAAATTATATTAGGAATTCAACACCTTTATTGGCTACGTAAAAAAATGGGTAAAATTGAAATTTAGCACGTAAGATGGCGGCAGAATGTGACGTCATTGTGTCGTCTGCACTTTATCGCCGGTGTTAAGGTAAAAAAGTCCCCGAGTTTACAGAAAACAAATTACCATTCGCCGGTTTATTTAGTAATTTGTCGCCTGTCTTTTTTCGTTTTTCTTTTATTTTGTTGTTGGTTTTTTTTTTGCGATAAATTTTTCTATTTTTATTGTGAAAATAAAGTCAGTGTTTTTTATAAATGGATTTGAAATGAAACCATTTACAATAAAAGTAATAAAAGTTTGTTTTTTTTCAAATGATAAAATCTATGTCTTTAAAACAGTAATTTTTGTCTTTTTCAGATTAAAAATTTATAATTTAACAAAAAAAATATTTTTTTGACACCTCATAATAATGCCGTATACAATAGAGTATATTACTGAAGAAATTGGTTTTTATACGACGTGTAAATGACTCGACAAATAGTAATACAGACTGTATTTGTCGAGTCATTTACAAGAATTATATGTATTATACAGTGATTGGCAATTAACCCATACCTTGGATTGTAATGGTATCTGCAGTTTAGACTGCTTTTTCTTAATGAAATATTAATAAAACATGCTCGAAGACTAGTAAAACTCGATATGTAATGCCTTCTATCTCGCCAAAATTGAATGGTGCCAAATAAACAGATACTTACAGGACTTCAAATTTGTAAAAAAAAAAAAAAAAGGTGATTCTCCAGATTAACCCCTATATGTAATACTGCTCTTAAAAAGAAAACAGCACAAAATCTTTATTATGTACTGTTAGGTAAAAAAACAAAAAAAAACGCGCACCAAAATTTATGTAAATTCATCCAATATTTTTGTTTAAAAAAATAAATAAAATAAAATATTATCGGTAGAAGTTGTCCGTCGCCATTTTCGGCATTATTGCGGTCAAGGGATATAACTCAAACTTTAGACTTTAATAATGGTGAAAAAAAAAAAAAATACTGGATGAATTTGCGTAAATTTTGGAGTACGGTCTTATTTAAAAACCCAACAGGTAAGTACATAATAAAGTTTTTGTGCTACTTTTTTATAGGACAGGATTACATATAAGGGTTAATCTCTATAATCACACAAAAAGTTTATTGTTTGTTGAATAGTAAATTTTTTATCTGAAAAAAAACAACAAAAAAAAAAAACAACAACAAATACGCAAAGATTACTGTTTATAAAAACACAAATTGTATTTAAATTTACATGTTAAAAAATAGCTAAAGAAATGTATAAACTTTGTGATGTATTTTACATGGTAGCTTAATAGAAGACTAGACTGTACACCAAACATTACGCAAATTAATCCATTACTTTTTAAATTAAAAATAAAAACGATTTTTATCGGTAGTCGCTATCTTGTATCTTTCAATCTAAAAAACAAACAAAAAACGAATTATCTCCCTTGCCTGAACTGTTTCCAAAATGTCTAACGATACGTAAAATCTTTTTCTTGTAATTTAATAAATACGGATGAATTTGCATATTTTTTCTGTACAATCTTATTTTCGGTTAACATGTAAGTACATAACAAAGTTTATACATTTCTTTAAATATTTTACTGTCACTGTGAAACAGCAGAAGCACCAAAACATCTTTCATTGTTTTTTTTCTCAAATTGTAGATTTGTAAAAAAATAAAAAATCCAGTTATAAAAAAAAACACTGATTATAATGTGCCCCCCCCCCCTGAAAATACAAAAAAATACTGTTTGTTATTTTTTAAATCCATTTATACAAAAACACTGATTTTTTTTCACAATAAAAATTAAAAAGGAAAGATTTTTTAATATATTATTTAAAACAGAAAACAAATTACTGGCAAATAGTAATTAGTTGTTTTCTGTAAACTAGGGGACTTCTTTTTTTACTTAAACACCGGCACAGTGCAGACGACACAATTATGCCGCTATCGTAGGTGCTAAATTTCAATTTTACAATAAAAAGTGTTTATTTTTTATTTATTTTTTTATTGTAATTTAAATTCGGTAAACAACTTTTTCATTGGCTGTTAGAATTTTATATATTGGCGAATTTATTAATTATTTTTGGCCATGTCAAATTTGAAAAGATTTTGTTTTCCTAATTCAATTGAAAAAAAGTTTTCCTAATTTAATTAAGTTAGGAAAACTAGGCTCTTGTAGAGATCGAATACACGAGCGAAATTTATTTTAGAAGAGTGCTAATGGTGTAAGGGGCAGTAACTCTCTTTTTTTAGTACGCAATGTCTCCGAAAATGGAAAATATCCATTTTTTAAATAAGAAGTCATGCAAATTCAATTAATAGAACATTTTTCGAAGACATCTGCGATAATTTAATATTTTACACTATAAACAAATAAAAAATATGTTAATCAAAACAATAGGACTGTTCGTTTTGCTGATTTTGAAATGAAAAAAATATACTGTTGATTTTCCCAAATTCTATTTTGTACAATAAATGTTCTATCAATATACTGTTGATTTTCTCAAATTCTATTTTGTTCAATAAATGTTCTATCAATATACTGTTGATTTTCTCAAATTGTTATTTCTTCGAAAAATGTTCTATTAATTGAATTTGCATGACTTCTTATTTAAAAAATGGATATTTTCCATTTTCGGAGACATTGCGTACTAAAAAAAGAGAGTTACTGCCCCTTACACCATTAGCACTCTTCTAAAATAAATTTCGCTCGTGTATTCGATCTCTACAAGAGCCGAAAACTATTTTAATTGAATGAGGAAAACAACCACAGCAAAAGAAAAATCCTAAAGATGTCTCGTACTCGACGACACATTTTCGAAAGAAGCCATCGAATTAAGTGTGCAACACGAGAATAACTTCTCTGCCATGATTGTATGCATGCATGAACGATATGCATTTTCTACGTGCTAAGAAATAAATTTGAAATGTTACTTACCTCCCTTGTTTATTTTTTTTATAATGAAAAATAATATAGGAACCTATTCTTAACAATTGTCAAATAATTTTATAATTTATTTAAATGATTAAGATTATTTTATAAAATATTTTGTTATAGAAATTGGTGCTTGTGGACTGTAGGTCCGAAATTTATTTTAAAATCTTTAATTCGAGGAGAGTCAAATAAGAGGGAGAGAACTCTAATTTCAAGTTTCAACCACGATGTATCTTAAAATGGATTTTACTATTGTAATTATTCTAAAATAAAGTTTAAAAAAATACGTAAAAGGCACTGCTTTCAAACAAATTGCCGAATTTTATCCAGTGTAAAACTGTCATTTATTTCAAAAACTTTATTTCCCATGTTTCATGTTTTTCCCTTCATTTACGTATTTTTTTTTCTTTTTCTTCTACTGTGATAATTTATTTCTCAAAATCATTTTATTTTTCAAAATCATTTTTAATTGGTGCCTAGTGCAGTGTGATTGTTTTATTCCTAAATTATCTATTTACGTATACATTTTTAAAACTTTATTTTAGAATAATTACAATAGTAAAATCCATTTTAAGATACATCGGGGTTGAAACTTGAAACTAGAGTTTTCTCCCCCTTATGTGACTCTCCTCAAATTAAAGATAACAATTTTTTTCGGACCTACAATACACAAGCACCTAGAAATGTTATATTTATTTGTCGACATCTAAAATGAAAGGGTTTCTTATGGAAGTTTAAGATTTTCTTATTTAGATTTCATTTTTTGCTAGTATTTTTTTAGTCCGAAAACAAACTTAGAGCAATATCAAATCTAAATTCCCCCCCCTTTTTATTACCAGAAACAATGTGTTTTCATAGTTCCTGTCGCATTCAAAGATTGTAATTTTTACTATAGAGATAAAAAAATGATTGAGTTGAGATTCACATTCGAAAATATATTATAAAACGTTTAAGAAGTTTCTATCTAAAATCAATTGAATCCCGATTTTCCATGATTTGTGAACAAGAAATATTAGGAAATAAATAAGACTAATTATTTCTTGCACATGTTTATTTGATATGACTTGAGAGTTGAGAGTAATAATGGCACAGGTAAAACTGTCAGAAAGCAAGAACATAGAGCAGTGGTTCCCTATCAGTTTCTCAGGTGACACCAATAATTCACCTAAAGAGATGGCTGCGACCCTACTAGTTTTAGTTGTATACCTGTTATATATTATTAGTTTTTGGCTCAATAATTAAGGGAAAAGTATAATAAATAAACCCAAGAGCGAATTTAGAAAAAAATATTAAGATTATGGTTTGTAGCAGTTACTGTTAAATGTAAAATTTTCTTTTTAATTTCACAAACTTTTTAATGTTTTCCCTTTATGTATTGTGTCCAAGATTTTGATAAACTCATTGTGAGATTTTCATCCATATATTTCCAATGTGCTATTTTTCCTATCTATCCACTTATGACATTTTTACCTGTGTTAATTTTACCAGTGTCATTTTTACCTGTGTTAATTTTACCTGTGCCATTTTTACCTGTGTTAATTTTACCAGTGCGATTTTTACCTGTGTTAATTTTACCAGTGTCATTTTTACCTAAATTCATGGCTTGAGAAATACCAAGTTACTTTCACTTTGCAATGTCTATTCATATAAAAACGAATTTGAGAAAAAAAGTTATTCTGTAATAACTAGTGTACTGTACAAATTGTACTATATGCATAAAAGTTTAATTATCGAGAGAAAGAGAAAATAGGTGAAATATTAAAGATTTCATCTTATCATTACATTTTCATATGATTTGTGTCATATTTTAATATGATCTTACTTTTTTAAAATATATATATTAAATAAAATTAAATACTAGTTAATTAAAGTAGTTGAAAAAAAAAGTAATTTATGAGAAAAGAAAAACAGTTTTAACGTGGATATAATCTCTTCCTGTTTGTTCTCGAAGAGAAAAATGTTAGATATTAATTTGTTAGAATAACATTAATTGGCATTTTTGTACCTATTGCCAATTATCACAATTAAATACTAGTTAATTAAAGTAGTTGAAAAAAGTAATTTATGAGAAAAGAAAATTAGTGTTAACTCGGATATGACGTCTTCCTGTTTGTTCTCGAAGAGAAAAAGTTAGATATTAATGATTTGTTAGAGTAAAATTAATTGACATTTTTGTACCTATTGCCAATTATCACACCTACTCGAACTTTGCAGAAACTGTTTTTAGAGAATATTGAAGCCGGCCCTTCTTTCGAGAAGGAACACATTTTTATGGGACACCGAACGTATTTCGCTACATAGATGAACCAGGTAAGTGTTTATGACGATCATGTTACCATCTTCGTGCATAATTTCCTTGTCAGTGTGATTAAATCAATTTTATATTTTGTGTCTTTTATTTGCATTCGAATTTAATTGGAATTGGCACACCTATGTGCGTATTGGTCCCAGCTGTCTTTTACGATTGAATTTTCTCTCTCTCTCATTCAGTCAGAATCGAATGTTGTGTAGCCATTTTAGCTTAACTATCGCAGCCACTCAAAAATCTGTGACAGAATTTTTGCAATAGCGTCCATCTTCACTTGTAGATTTACAGTTTTTAAAAAAGGAAATTATAACCGAACGAGCTGTTCTTAGAAGAAGGCATTCGATTTTGTATTCTCAGTTGCGCATTGATGCAATGTTTAAACGTTGCTAAACTTAATCGGAGGAGGAGGAGGCTGGTGGGAAGAGATGAGTGATGTGTTTTCTTTCCTCCGATCGCCTTTTTCTCCGTGTTTTCTACTAAAATATCAACAAGGCATTATTTACACACGACATTCTTTTTTACTAAACCAAACGTAAACGTTTGGACATTTCTCTACTAATCTTGTCATCATCAGGTTGAGATTTACTTGTTGTTATTATCATCCTTATTTTACCTGTAAACTCGTCGACCGATTGAGAACTTCCTGTTGTTATCTCCAACATGGCTGCCACTTAATTACAACACAGGTGATGCTGGCGATGCAGGTGCTGTATTCTTTTGATCTTGTGCCGTCCCTCGCATTAATTTCATAACATACACAAACTTGATTGCTTTCCCTCACTACCTACACTGGGAATCAGCTTTCTCGTTAGTTTCACTCTGGTCTCACCTGTCATTGCTTTCATTTTGAAATCAATTAACTGCACCAATTATCTTCTTTTTTTTTTTTCTTTTTTTTACATTATCCTGTTTCTATTTTACGACTTCAGTTTCATATTCTGCACCGACATTTATATTCTGCCTGTTTATTTTTTTTTTGTACGTTCGTAATTCATTGAATACTTATTTTCAATTTCTAACTTGTTCCACTTTCTCTTTGAACTTTACTTTAAAACCTCCATAAAAATGTTTTAATTCATTGTATCTTGTCCGTAAGCACCTGCTACATTGTCTGGCACAAAATGATCTATAGGTTTGATATGCCGTAAAACAAAACTCCCAATCCAGTAAGCACGTGTTTTCCTTTTGTTCGCGCATTCCCAAGTTAGGGTGTTGTCCCTCTACTCATAGATAATTTTATTTTAATCTTTACGTGTGTAAATAAATATTTTATTTGGCATAACACATGGTAATGTTTATTTAATTCATGCGCCCTTAAATCGTTAAGGCAGTTATTCTACAGGTATGACTTGTAGAAAAGTAAGGGAATTTATGAAATTGAAACCCCGTTTTGATTACATTTTTTTTATCACTTAAATTAATTGTCCGATCCTTTTTAAATGGGCGACCCAAGGAAATCGAAAGAGATTTTGATAACTCGCTGCTATTGTTATGTTTCTCATCATCTTTAAATCTATCATAAGTAGTAAGAGGCACCACGTGTGAAGGCGTGTGGCCAGAACCTGTCGTGGAGCCAAGATAAACTACTGAACATCCTTTTATTTTCTCATATCATTCACTCACAATGTCCATTATTATTATTGATAAAAAATTAAAAAAACAATAATATTGATTTTACATACATTTTATAATTAACTGTTGCTATTTTAAATGTTAGTGTTTCGATCTACTTCATTGCTTATACACCGGCGATCCATTGCCGTGCTTCTAAAATCTCGCTTACCTAAAAAGGCTCTACTAGTCGCTACTAATCTGGTGATGCTCATCTTTCGTTGCTCTCTTTCCTCCTCATCCCATCCCATCTCTACTTCAGCGCTTACCATCATTCAGCCGATGCATCTAATTGCTTTTTTTTTTTTTTTTACTATTTCTTGTACTACTCTGCGGCAGTAGCAGTTAACCAGCCAACCATTCATAAAGTTGATGGCCAACCCTTGTGAGTGCCCACTGACAAACGAGTTGTACTACTTGCTAACTTATGTGTACTTTAACAAAACTAATGTGTGTACACTAAATTGTGTGATTTCGCTTGTATTCGCATGCATGCTAACATATAAACGACTACTACATTGGTGATTACTAAGTACAAGTGTACTATTTATAGTCATGAGATCGCGCATAAATCCTTAATCTAAAAATAGTTTTTAAACAACGTCAATTTTTGCATGCACTAAAATAATTTGCATATTTTGATAAAAGTTTTGTAAATAAGTAAAATCCATAAATTCTTTATGAAATTACTCATTTTGTTTTTCATTTCCTTATCGGTAAAGATCGCCGCTTTTTATCGGAGAAAGAGTTCAACTTCTTTCCTACGATTCCTGGTATATTCTATAACGACTGCCAATATTAGTTAAGTGAAAAAACAAAAAGACAACAACGCGGTCTTGTTGTTTGGAGTAAGATTGATTTGAACGAGGACGCCAAGAGAAGTCAGGCCAGACACATTTTGCGGGGAGAGAAAGCACGTGGTTAGGTCTCTTCGATCCGTGTCCAGGACTCCATTCATTACTTACTAGTACTCGATGGACGCATTTAATTAATCACCTGGCCAGGTGTTAATAATGTCTCTACTGTTCATTATTAATGTCAAGTTGTTTTCTTGGGGGCATTCCTATCATCAGCCTCGAATATTTTTGTTCTGTATTATTATTATCATCATCATCAACTTTTCAGATTTAAAGAACAAAAAACAAACTCCGATGTTTACTGTTTTTAGCAGTAGGGCTCACTCAGTTTGCTAAGATTCGGACATTTATAACGACAGCTAACAGAACAAGAAAGGGGTAAAAAAAAAACAAAAAAAACTTGATAGGCAACAAATAAATGTTACGAAAGGCAAGATAAGGTACCCTTCTACTAGCCTGGATAAGTTTATTTGTGTTTATTTTAAAGCGTTTTTTTTTTGTTCAAAACAAACCTGATGTTCAGTTGTTCACCTATTCAGTTAGAACGAAAAAAAAAGTCTGTTTATGAGTCCAGCACTGGGATTTTTGATAATTAGTGAAAAATCGAAAAATAAACAAAATAGTGTTATAAACACATCAAATAAATGTCACCAATCGTGGGAAAATATAATGTTCTACCAGTATTTTGCTTAATTTTCGTTTTTTTTTTAGCGATTATCAAAACTCTGATTCTAACTGAAAAGGTGGACACCAGGTTTGTTTTGAACAGAAAAACTCTTTAAAATAAGTTAAAACACAAATAAACTTATCCAGGTTAGTAGAAGAGTAACTTATCTTGCCTTTCGTAACATTTATTTGTTGCCTATTTGTTTTTTTTAAAACCCCTTTTTCGTTCTGTTAGCTGTCGTTATAAATGCCCTAAGGTTCACGTAAAAGGACCCCCCCCCCCTTACTTGGTTTTTCTATCGGAGTTTAGCCCCCTCCCTAAAAGAAAAACTCGAACAGTAGGATTTTTAAAAAGTGATAAATCGATAGAATTAAAAAAAAAAAAAAAACTCCGTAAAATTGCCGTTTTTTTTCTCTACAATTTCCTAAATTATTTATCGCGAATGATTTTGCTTCTTTTATACAACGGGTGCGCGTGAGAAAATGTATTCCTTTGGAAAATGAACCGATGTGTGTTTGGCCTTACTTTCTTATCGACAGTTTAAAGGCTTTAAAATATTTCGAAGTCGTAAACTAAACACAAGTCCGTCAATGTAATCTATCAAAAATGACTGGCGCCTTTTCTATCGTGACACTTCGAAATACCAGAATAATTTTGAAGCCTTTAAAATGCCGAAAAGAAAGTAATTTTTTCTCGAATGAAAGTTTAAAGACAAAAAGTCATCCACTCTAATAAAGACGTATGTGTTTATATGTGTATCCACTCCGTCACACACAATTTAGCGAGTAAAAATTAAAATGCCTGCCTGACGAAACCATTTCAAGTGTTTAGGGGGAAGGAGAAAGCAAATAGTATGTCTGACACCAAGAAATCCATCACTCGATTTCCATAGTGAGACGTTTTCTGTTCTTTTTCTTTCGATACCGATTAATACGCTTTTCTAGTTTGAGACGTTTTCTTTCTTTCTTTTTTAACTTCAGCGACTGATGCGTTATTGTATACGAATATTATTGCGAACACTAGCGAAGCATATTTTCCGGCATTTTTAACCGGGGGGGAGGGGGCGTACGCACTCGTGTATTATAATTCATTTGTGCTCTTAAAGCAACGGAATGCATTTTTTCCCCTCACGCACTCTTGTATCAGACACACAACTTAAAAACCCATTTCTCAAATTTCCGTTTACACACTAAACACTAGATTTATTTCTAGCGTTTCGCCTGTAAATTGTTTTTCTACAAAGAAAAAAAAGCCGAATATTGATTTTATTTCAATTTCATTCATTGTGAGCGAACCACATTCTCTTTTGATCTATCTTACGTCTTTTTCCCTTAATTTCTATTCTAAAGAATTTGTATTAAAAAAAGGTTGGTTTCTATAAGAAATCTTATTGCATTTGACTTCAACTTGATTATTCACTCAATAAAGAATTGGACAATTTGTCTATTTATCGTGTTAAAAATGTAAAAGAACTCCAAATCAGTTGTATCCTTTTCTCTCTTAACTAGTTGATTTTTTTCTGTTTAAATTTCATTGTTTGCACCTTTAGAGTACAAGCAGCAGCTTGATGGGTGGCTTCCTTGTTAGAAAGACAAAGTTAAATTACAATTGTTTCGAAGCCCATTCAGAATTTGTTTAAATGCATGCAGGCCTTTTTTTACCTGCTATCTTTTGACTAAACGTAATCGATCATTTCGTCTGTTAGAAGTCAAATCTTGGAGACGTTTAAGACACCCCTCCCCTACACATATTATTAACCGTTTTGCTATCTCTATAATAAATTATGTAACCAGTTCTCGTGTGTGTTTCTCGTGTCAACATAACTTTGATAATTACATCTTCTTTCCTCGGACCGCTTGTCTTTGTAATCACCCCCCCCCCCTGTTTCCCTGACCGTGTACCAATATGCACACATTTAAATGTAATGTGAACAAACATCTTGCTATACCCCCCCCCCCAATCACAGTAAACTCTTACGCTTCAGTGGCAACATGCCTTGTTTGGGGCGAATAATATATATATATATATATATATATATATATATATATATATATATATATATATATATATATATATTAATGTTTATTTACTATTAAAATTAAAAAAAAAATGCAATAGCGTAATATAAAAGGAAATTAAAAAAATAATTATAAAATTTGGTGCTTCTCTACTTTCACTACGACATGAAAATATTTAAAGAAATGTATAAACTTTGTTATGTATTTACGTGTTAGCTGAAAATAAGATTGTACAGAAAAAAATTACGCAAATTCATCCTGTATTTATTAAATTATAAGAAAAAGTGAAAAAACGATCTTGCGTATCGGCAGACATTTTTTACTTACTAATTAGACAAGGGAGATAACTCGAATTTTGTTTTGGGAAAAACTCAAAATGGCGACCGATAGATGAAATCGTTTTTTATTTTTAATTTAATAAATACTGGATGAATTTGCCTAATGTTTGGTGTACAGTCTTCTTTTCAACTATCACGTAAGTACATGACACAGTTTGGTGCTTCTCTATTACAGGGCCGAAAAAAATTATCTTTGTATTTTGAAGAGTCAAATTACAGGGGGAGATAATTCAGTGTTCCCCCACGATTTATCTTCGTTATGCATTTTAATTAACTTAAAGTAAAACATATATATATATATATACGATTGTATGGGCATTCATTATCCGGCACTCCGTTTTTATGGTGTCCAACGTCGATCTGCCACGAGCCCAACTATAAATGAATTTAAGTATTTCTTTGATGGGCAGTTTTGAATGTAAAAAAATACTTTCAAAATCCTGTTAAAAAACGATAATTTGATGAAAAACAACAAAAAAAACGGCGTTTTGTTTAAAAATTAAAAATACTCTCAGCCAACGCCAGATACAGCTAGTTTATTCATAAAATAATCCTTCAGAAAAATCTTTAAATATTGTTTAAGACACATTTTACCCTAATTATTATTTTATGATGAAAATTTTAAAATTGACGGAGATCATCAATTGTAGGGCATTAGTTTTTAAGTAGTCAATGAATATAAAAGTTATCCCCCCCCCCCCCATTCAATTGTCAAATGGACTCTGATTTGAATCACACATTTGAGCAAGTAGAAATATAGTAGATATTCTGAATGAAACTAAGAAAAACAGAATGAAAGTTCACCGAGGTTACAAGTGCCTGCGTCGTGCCTACTTAAGCCAAAAGGAAGCTGGACTTCCTGCTTGTCATGAGAGCATCCGCCCAACCACAAAAAGCAAAGTTAACCCATAACAATTTAACAAACATGAATCAGAATAGAATTAAACAAGCTGTACTACCTACCCGGTGTTACCCGGGAGTTTTCTTTACTTTCATTTTTCTTTCTATTTTATCAATCCCTTTTTTTAAAACATGATTTTGAAAGTTAAATTTAATTATTATCGTTAAATTATTAATTGTACCAAATTGTTTATGAGACTAACTAATTTTCTAAAATTAATGTTGTTTTAATCTCTATTTATAAAATGATTGGATGTAAATAGCTGTCAATCTTTCAATACATTTTAAAGCCAGAAATTATTTTCTATTTGATAATTTAAACACTTCGAAATTTGAAACAAATTTCGAAGTGTCATGAAATAATTTATTTTTTTTGTTCAACTATTGACAAAAAAGATTAAAATTGCTGACTTGTTTATGAAGAAACCGAAGATTTTTTTGTAGAAGAGCCTTCCCTCTCCCCCAAATCGCCCATCTACCCAAAAGAGACAAAATGCAGGTTGTATTTATTTACTCCTCTCCAGGAGTTAAGCACAAGGCCAGTTTTATCTTGCTCCCACAAGTAAGATGTGACCCGAGGTCGGGTCGGGAAAGTGGGGTTTGAAAAGCCAGCGCCTGAGAGGTGAGCACTCTGGCCATTAAAAATTGCCTGAGCATCCCCGTCGGCATTCCCGGAGAGGGACGCCTCAGGCAGTAAGCAATAAACTTACTCCTCCCCAAAGAGGGGAGGCGAAGCCTGGGATAGTGGACCTCCTAGAACTGCACAGGACAGACCCATAGACCAGCGTAAAAGACAATACCAATCTATGGGGTGCAGTATCCATCGGAACAGATACTACACTTTGATCTTAGCCAAAAGGCCAAGAAATGCAGGTTGTAGCAACAAAAATGTTGGTAATTCGGAAGTTGAGTCCGGTCATCAAAACAAAGCATTTGTACGTTTAACTTTTGTAAATATGGATGTTCGAAAAGGCAATAATCTTGGTAAAAATCTAATGACGCTCTGCACACATAGCACTAAATCTACAGTAAGTTCCTGCGAGATTATGTCCACGTGTCCATTTTGTTTGTGTTTTTGATTTTCCACGCTAGATTACGCCCATATATCGTCATTTTCATTGTGCTTTCAAGTTATGAATAACAATTGTATGTAAAAATAATTCCATTATGTTAACTTTATGTAATATCTTAAAAAAAAGTTATTGACCTAGATTTTTACCAAGATTATTGCCTTTTCGAACATCCATACGTACAAATGCTTTGTTTTGATGACTACTCAACTTTTGGCTAAGATCAAAGTGTAGTATCTGTTCCGATGGATACTGCACCCCATAGACTGGTATTGTCTTGGCCTTCGGGGCTTGATTTACGCCGGTCTATGGGTCTGTCCTGTGTAGTTCTAGGAGGTCCACCCTCCCAGGCTTCGCCTCTCCTCTTTGGGGAGGAGTAAGTTTATTGCTTACTGCCTGAGGCGTCCCTACCGGGGAATGCTGACGGGGCTGCCCAGGCAATTTTTAAACCCCACTTTCCCGACCCGACCGTGGGTCATATCTTACTTGTGGGAGTAAGATAAAAACTGGCCTGGCCTGGAGAGGAGTAAATCAATACTCAACTTCCGAATCACCAACACGTTTTATTACTAAAGAGGATGTCATGGAATATTTGCATAAAAAAGATCGTTTCCCTTATATTTCTGCATCCACATGAACTTCAATAGATAGCTGTCCACCATTTCGCGATGAGTTCCATGGTGGCGTTTATTGATCGTAACGGAGAGACCAGAACCCTAACTGTAACCCATGTCTAGACGGGACTTACAAAAGTAGGTCAAGGGGGTGTTCATGCATTGCGCATTACAGGCAGGGCTATTCTTTTGGCAAAACCCATTTTTCCATTATCAGTGGTGAGGCTCTTCTACAAAATATTGTAAACCGAAATGCATTGTGGTGGATTTAATTTCTTTTTTTAAATAGGATTTTTTTAAAGTTTGTTTTTAGTACTTTACACTATTTATTGATTTCAATAACTAATCGATTAATAGTAAATAATTAAAAAATAATGTATACGTTACATAGAGGTGAGAAGCAGACATGAGAAGTAGTAAGAATTTTATTAATATGGAGATAATTGCAAGGATTATTTGATGTGACAAAATATAAATAAAATAAATTTTATATTTTTAAATATTCGATTTCTTTTTTACCAAAATTGACATTTTAATTAACACTTATTTTATTTATTTTATGCAATTATTTTCACTATGAAAAATGAAACCACAAAATTCTGACAGATCTTCCTTCATAATCTAGACGTGAAAAAAGACATTATCTTCAAATGCATTTAAAGCTCCATTTAGTTTATTTATATTATTTACCTTTAGTTACATATAATCTACAAATCGAGCATTCTCTTCATTTTGACATTTTTGCACATTCATTGATATAATTTAAGTTACATATATATCGCTAAGATGTTGAAAGTTTTTGTTTGTGTAGTAAAGATTTAAACACTCATAAAAAATGTGAATGAATAAATCTAATGCTAAGCAAATACTAAAATCCTTTTTCATTTGAAATCAGTTTAGTACGTTTTTCTCTATTGATAGTTTCTTTTTGTATTTTTGTTGGATTTTGGATTCTAGGCACGACAAAATATACATTTGAGCGGGCAAGAGGGAGGATGTCTAAGACATAAAAACAGAATTACATTTCCTTTTTTAAGGAAGTAGATTTGATCTCTCACATAAAAAAGGTTCCTGCTTGTTAAATGGCCATTGCCAACTTATTACTGGGTCATTATAAAGAAGTTACGGAGAGAACTTAAATTTAATTGAGTAATGGTAGAAACTAACAAGAAATCTGATGCTTAGCCATCAATGTTGTTTTTTAAGACTTGGTAAAAACCTACTTGTTTGAAAAAGTAAAATCTAAAGCTGAGTTTATCAACGTTTGTTTCTCTAAGGCTTTTTTTCTTATATACTTTAATAACACAAAATACATGCTATAATATACCTTAGTTCTGGGATTGGGATATGTTTGAAAAAAAAAATTCCATTTTAATTCTCTTAATTGGCCGTACATTGTAATTCACCTGAACACGTCATCCATCACTTAGCTATTTATGTATTTCTCTTGCCCTCTCTCACTGTCTGATAGTTTTTAATGTCTCTGTGAGCAGTTAGAGAAAGCGTGATTCTCTCTTTTCAGCTAATTTACTTAGTGTGTTCGAACTTACAGTTAAAACGTATGTAAATTAGATAGCAAAATAATAGGACTCTTTAATTCTTATTATCTATAAGGATAATATAGAAATAAAGAGACTTATTATTTTTAGTTATGCAAGAAGAATTTTTTACTATCACAGTTTATGAATTTTTGAATGAAATCAAAGTGGAACAAATAGTTATTGTGAGTCTAGTATTATATGTGATTTAGAGAGTGTGGAGTCACCCCCTTTGTTCTCATTACTCCCAGGTCCACTCTGACCGAGAGTGATAGTACCTGTTTGAGACTATTCTATTGATGAAATAGAATCTGTTCTGGATATGACATGAAACTGCATCTGATGCTATACACATAAATTTACATCATGAATAACTAGTTAAAATAAACACAAATTGAGTTAATAATTTTAAGCACAACATTTTCCCCCAAAATGACTGGATTTGGCACTAAATAACCCCCCCCCCCCCAAAAGAGTTATGTCTGCAAACAAAACATTGTATATGACTAACCAATTTTCATAAAGTTTAACTGCATTCATTTTAGTACTTATTATAAATACATTGCATTCTATGATTCTTTGTTGCATGTTTCATCTGATATAACAGTGTCCACTTAAAGGAGGACTTATTCTTATAGAATTAACCAAGTAATATTGATTTTATATCTACTTATGATCAAAGACTTCCAAGAATTGTGTTTGTAAATTTTAATTTTCCATGTCTCAAACTACAATTGAAAAATGGGCCGTTTTGCTATTTGTAAAAAAAAAAAAGCTCTAGACATTTTTTTATTCTGGATTAACATCGCATAAATTTAGAGAAGTTAAATCTGGAATTATTACATGAACTGTGTATTTTTATAGATATCAAATGGTCGATTTAAGCAGATTTGGCTTACAAGTTATAGGCTCTAATCAATGTCATGGTTTATTCTCTATGACTTTAGTTAATATCTATTGATGTAATAATAAGTACATATGCTTCAGGCAGCAAAGATAAAACCTAATTCAGATGCTTTTTTTTTTTAGCTTTCAAGCTTTTTTCTCTTTAGTTTTCTAATTGATCTTTGGCTGTTTTATATTTGGAATCCATTGAATAAGAAGAAATTGTGTTTTGTAATTGTAAATTTTCTAAGCTTTATTTAAACCTTATTTTGGTTGGTAAAAAATTGAATATCTTTTACTTTAGTGTCATATAATTTTAAAGCAAGTAAAAGAAGGTGTGGGATGACAATGAATTTAAAGTTATGCCATGTTTCCTATTTTAACATTTTCTCCCTTATTCGGTATCCCAAACCAAAATTCTATTTTCATTATATCTAAAACTTTTGATGTAGCCAGATAGATCTTTGCAAAATATCAAATGGTACCAAATTTATTTGGATAGTGGAAAATCTACAAGATGTATTTTACAATTTCAGTAGCATTCTCTCATTCAAATAAGTTTTATTTAATAAAATCAACAAGTGTTGCCTATTTATTAAATTCTTCTGATATTTCTTTTTAAATTATTAATAAAAGAACCCAAATTATTGGCCACATTGAGTACATGTATATCAGAACCGGTGGGACAGTTATAAAAGTGTGTGTGTGTGTGGGGGGGGCTCTCCTAAAAAGTGGGGAGGCCCGGTTAAACACATGCATATATAACTTCATTATTGATGACCGTAAAGTGTTTGTGTGTGTGTGTGTGTGTGTGGGGGGGGGATGGCTTGAGCCCTGCCCCCCCCCCCCGGTGCCGCTGTCCATGTATATACATGTAATAAAAAAACCTATCTGATTTACATATTTATACAAAAATATTTTTTATTTGAAATGATGTTAGCTGTCATTTTTTTTTTGTTTGAAAAAACGTCTTAAAATTGATCAACTTTTTCTATATTGTTTTCATGTAAATAATATATATATATATATATATATATATATATATATATATATATATATATTTAAAATGAATAGGATGATAAAAATGTTTTATTTAGTTGACAAGGAGCGCAATAAAAAAAGTATTGGGGGGGGGGGATCACAATGTTTGGCCGTCTTCAGCCTTCAATGGTGATGAGTGTTTAATGAGATTTTTTTTATTCATGTTGAAAATGTATTTAACGTAAAGGAAATTGGAAGAAACAGTAAGTGATTGATCATAATATATTTTGTGTGATTCTCTTATAAAATTTAAAGTGCCAATATAAAGATGAATGTCTGTCTGTACATCTATAGGAAGAAAATCAGATTGATCTTCACAAAATTTGGGACATAGTAGACATAAAAGGGAGTGTAATGAGCTATTTTTGAAGGAGCAAACAAGGCAGACCCGAAAATAAATTTACCCATAGATTCAAAAACTATTGGACAGATTCTTAGAAAATTTGAAACATCGATTTGTACCCTGTAATATGCTATGTATAGATATATATCATTTTGATCGAAAGAAATTTAATGATATTGTGGGGACTGTATTCTATTTATAACTTGAACATTATAGAAATGAAAAAATAGGAATAGAAATGATATGGGGTTTAGGGCTTGGAGAAGGAGTTGCCCCCACCCCCTCTCTAAGCCACCCCTAAAATTGAATATTACAAAATAAGAATGAAAAAGGTAATATGATGTTATGGGCTGGGGGCAGAACAACATGGAGGGTTCCTCATTCAATCCTGGAGAATGCTAGATCTTCCTGTATATCTAAATGAATAAATAGAACATTTTTTTCACCTAACCTAACTATTAACATCAAAACGGGTTATGCTTATTTAATTCTGTCATACAAGTTAATTTTGAAATAATGTATATATAGTAATCTGCAAATGCCTATAAACAGTTTAAGGTATTCCTAATTTGCATTTTTATTTTCTAAACAGTTTCTAATATTGTTATATACATTTGTAATTTGCACTTTCTTATATATATGCAATATATAGTTCCATCGATAGTGAAACGTCTGATGTTGCCAGGGTGCTGAGAACAGATACTACACTTTGATCTTAGCCAAACCATAAAAATAATGTTTTTATGACTAGGCATTTTTAAAGGAATTAAAAAACAAAAACGTCTTTAATCTATTATTGTATTATCTTTTAATCGGGGTGGGTAGTGTGGTATCAGTTTTGTTGTTATAAGACTGTCCTCCCAGTAATTACCTACTCCTTTTGTACAGGTATTACATCCTTTTTTGAGGGAGAGAGTAATGTAGTATCAGTTCTGTTGTCATGCAACCATTTTCTCCGTTTTTTTTAGTGTAGTATTTTTTCAGTTGCCATAATACCATACTCGCAGGCACTACTTTCTCATTTTGCTAAATAAAATTGTCGGGTCTCTGCATATACAACTTTTGTTTTTATTGCCTATTTAGAGTTAAGGGAGTTTTGGGCAGGTTATTACTCGAACTTAGGGTTAGTTGTAGGGTTAAGGAAGTTTTTTTGGGGCGGCGAACCTAGGGTTAGTGGTAGGGTCAGTAATTTTTTCTTTTAACTTTTTAGTATGACCCCCCCCCCCCAAAACGCACAAAATTTATCTCCCATAGAAAAAAAATGTTTCTAAATAACTGCCCTAAAAAACTAGAATGGCCAGAAAGTTGGATCATTTTATGTTAAATTTCATGCATGCAGAGGTGTGTGGAAATTGATTGGGGGGGGGGGTCGTGGCCTCAAGGTTGGGAAATTCATCTCAATTTCAGATTTTTTTGCCATTAGCCACTCGCATCCCTTTTTATATGGTCTTTTCGATATTCAAAGTCAAGGGATTTGGTTTTGTATAAGCATAACATTTTTAATTGTTTATAGGGGGAATTTCAGATTTGCATTAAATTTGATTCCTAGCCATTATATACAAATTAAGCAAGATTCCTTAAATTTCAATTTCTTAAGATTCTTTAAGCTTAATACTTAAATTTTACATGTTTTTTAGAATCAAAATCATGTAATGGATTTTGATCAAAATGTGAATAAGGATTCTAGACATAAGGTTTAATAGCATTATATCTTGATTCTTAATCTTTGTACAGGGGACATAAATGTGGTGCAAAACTGTTCTGTTCGGGAGAATTCATTTTACTCATCCTAGGACGGATAATCTTCTTGTGTGTGTGTATATATATATATATATATATATAAATATAAACTAAGATTGTTAAAAATAACAATTCGGCGAATGTGTAGTTTAACAGCCAAAATGGCGGACAACTCTGATGTTAAGCTAGTGTCTGCTCTATTTAACCAGTGCCTTGAAAAAGTGGTCTTGTTTAATTGTGAAAATAAACATTTTAATTGTGAAAATAAACTTTTAAATTTAACACTGTCATATAAAAAGCAATTTCTTCGAGAATATATTGTATGGGATACAGCAATACTATGACGTGTAATTTTTAAGAAAAAAACAATAATTTTCTAAAAAAAAACACTGCAAAAAAGTTTGTTAAATTGTACATAAATGTTGGTTATCTTTCGGAAAAATGTTGGTTGAAAGTTTTGTTGATTTTATTTTCACAATAAATTTGTAAAAAGGAAATATTTTCTTATTGTAAATTGTTTCATTTAAACAAGGGACCAATTTTACGAGGCAACGGTTGAATAGAGCAGACGCTAGCTTGATGTCATAGTTGTCCGCCATTTTGCTGTTAAACTACACATTCGCCAACAATTCTTCTGCTTAATTATACTTTTTTATTTTTTTCAATTTTTCTAATGATCTTTTTTGTGTTCAAATCAAAAAAAATTAATTTATGTTTCATATGTATCACATTCTTCGTCGAAGCATCATCAGGTGAAAAAAGCAGATGAACAAAAACAGCTGGAGAAAGAGAATTTCAAAAAAGATCATTAGAAAAATTGAAAAATTAAAAAAGGTATAATTAAGCAGAGGAATTCTGTTATTTTTAACAATATTTGCTGAAATGAAAAAATGCTGACTAAATACACACTATATATATATATATATATATATATATATATATATATATATAATGTCACACACTATTAGATAT
Source organism: Sepiola atlantica (assembly GCA_963556195.1). NCBI lineage: Eukaryota > Metazoa > Mollusca > Cephalopoda > Sepiida > Sepiolidae > Sepiola > Sepiola atlantica. The sequence continues at coordinate 45,809,805 of OY744524.1, forward strand.
CCACTTATGATGGACTTGTTACCAATTGATATAAGATCTGGTTCAGTTTTAATAAACTAATCTGTACTGTACCGGATTAATTAAATCATGATTCATGTTACTTTGATGTTGAAGCTTTTTTTTATAGCTAATTTGTTGTTTTTTTGTTTTTGAAAATTTGTACAAATTGTCATTTGATATTTCACTCGCGTTTTGGTCAATGACTTCATTAATTTCCAGTCTACGTTCTCGGATAACAGACCAAAGTTGTTTTTAAAGTTATTACTTAGTAAGGATGTTGAATCTAGTTTTACAAAATGTTATCCTTTGATATTCTATGTAATTAGACTCGATTAAAATGGATGTTGCTAATATTTGAAAATGATTTTTTGTTTCACTTAAAAGTTAATATTTAGAAAAACATTTTTATATAAATGTATTTGTCTCCTCAATTTTTACCTCTAATAAAGAGATCCAGTTTTAACGAGTACTTATCGTTTATTGCTAATCAACATCAAATGAGAAGCAACCGCTAAAACCGGATCACAAGAAATGAGATAAAATATTTGGTGACCAACTAAATTCTACTCTTTGTATCATTGTTTACATTTTGCATAACTTTTTACAATAAAACATCTAACATATAAAGTTATCTTGTCAGATTTTCAAAGTCAGGTCCAAAAAGCTTTTCAGCTGACAAATCAAACTTCTGACTAGTCAATTTTAATTTGTTATTGTTATATTGTGTTATTGGGAATTATAATAACATACTTAGCTTTCAATTTATTTTACATGAGAGGCCATTGACACCCCCCCCCTCCCTTAAATTTCTCAGCTTTTAAACTCTCTCTCTCTTTCTCTTTATATATATATTTATATATGAGATACCTTCCCTCGACCATTTTAAGTGTTGGTCAGTGAACAAGTTCAGGGTAAAATCTGGTTGTTCCAAAATTGATAAGTATCTCCATTCTTTGTTTTTTTGTTTTTTTACTTTTCTCTTTTTTGCTTCTTTCATAGGATGAAATAAAGAAAAAAGTTTGAAACTGTTTCTTTTCTTGTTTAAATCAACAAGATTTCTGTATATATAGGTAAATTGTGATATTTTCCTTCAGGTATTTAATCCATGAAATAAGAATTGAGTCGGGGGGAAAAAAAAGTCTAAATATACATGAGAAGCCATTAACCTCCCCTTCGCTCTATCCTATTTATACTTATGAGAGGGAAACCCATCTTCAATTTTCTGTTATCTCTGAGAGGTGTCGTTTAAACTTATTATCTACATATATATATGGAATTTTTTATCTTTTTAAATTTTTTACCTGCAGAGCCTCTGAAATACCCAACTAGTACATGGGCGCAGGATTACCCCTCTCGATGTGATGAACCCAGGGACCTTGTCAGTTCATCCATCTAGGAGAAGGAAAACTGATATAAAAGCTGTGCGACTGACTACTCACGTTTTGGCAGCAAACCGTTGGGGGAGGGCGGCCTCCTTAGTTCTGATCGCCAACCTTCCTAGAGCTGGAGTCTCAAACAAAATATCCGATTTTCAAACCTAAAATTGCTTAAGGAGTAGATGGGCTCTGCCTTTCAGCTGGCCTCTGCACTCCTTCTTTGTCTATTAGTCAGGCACAGAGGTACTAGTGAAGGGTAACCCTAAAGACACCCAGTGCTTGGCCTTGTTTCCTGACTAGGACATGAATGCCGTTTTTCTTTTTCTCTATCTGGGCAACATGGGAAAATGTTTTCCACTAAGTCTCACATAACTAGTCTGGGTTGCTCTCTTTCCGGCAGGTTGAGGGTACAGGTTAGACAGCGTGTCTGGCTGCTGTTTCTGACTGGTAGTACAGGAGCCCTAACTCTTAGGTAGCACTAAGAACGGCTGCCTCATCAACAGTTGTATAATATCGTGGGCAACTGTATGTACCATGTCGCGCATGGAAAGAGACCCTACAGTTACCCTCGATGGGCTTTCACGAGGCCACAACCCCCATGGATCAAGTCTCGACTAAGAGTCTGGATGTGTGAGCTGATTGGCAACAAACAAGCACCCACTTTGCCCTCCCCACTCTATCTAAAACCAAAATGATATAACAAAAAAAAAGAAACAAACATTAACCAGACACCCACCAAAAAACATCTTCGCCTCTGCCCTTGAGGCTAGCATTCACAAATATCCGGAGGTTTAGAACCAACATCAATGACGTAGAAACCATTCTCTTAGTAAACTCCCCGGATATCCTAGCACTAAGTGAAACAAACCTACAATCCGCAATCTCCTCACACCATTTTGATATGACTGAATACCTCCCACTCTACCGTAAAGACTAACAAACATGTACGGGCGAGGAGTTTATGTTCAGAACACCCTCCCCTTGACTAGAGAACATAGGCTAGAATCAGATGATCAAGCCTACATCTGCTTTAGATTAACCTAACAGCACAGCGTTAGTTACTTATATTTCCTATGGTGTTTTCCTTCGACCCAGGACTGTACCCTGCTTACTTTGTCTCTGAAAGAACTCTCACTTAACTCGAGTGCCCAAATACATATATTTGGTGATTTTGATGCACATCACCGTGACTTGCTTGGATTCTCCAGCTATACAGACACAGCTAGTAACTCCACGTATAGTTTCTCCATAGCGCACTCCATCTCACATATTGTCACTTTCCAGACCCACCTCCCTGATCGTGTGGACAAGCAAGCCTCACTTCTCAACCTGGTCTTGATCTCACTGCCCGAGGCTTGTGTGATGAATACCCACTCGGGAATGCTGTTTGATATCACCCTAAAATCTTGTTCCAAAACTGATGAGCCGTTGCTCAAAACAACGAGATACTACAAGCAGGCTGATTGGGAGTCCATCAGATATCACATCAGTGACGCCTCATAGAGTAAAACTTTTTCTCTCCCTGCTGATCAATGCAAATGGCTGAATCCTTAGAAAGTGACCTCCAGTCTGTAGTGGAATGGGGTCATAAATGGATGGTAACATTTAATGCTGCTAAGACAAAACTCCTTTCATTCAACAACTACAAGAAACCTCTTTAATTACCGATTTCCATGGCAAAGAACACCCTACCTGAGAGTCCAACGTTCAAACTCCTCAGCCTAACATTCACAGGTAGCATGAATTGGAACAAATACATAGAAGACATTGCCATGGCTGCTGCAAAGAAAGTGGTTCCCTCTACCAAGCTAGAAAACTTCTCACACCTGACAGTATCCTATATCTGTACAAAGTCACCATCCGTCTATGCATGGAGTATTGTTGTCACATCTAGGCTGGTGCACCATCCAGTAGTCTCTCCCTCTTAGACAGGGTCCAAAAAAGAGTCGCTAAGCTAACACGTTCTTCACTATCCACCAAGCTCCAGCCCCTGTCCCATCTCGCCGCAATGTTGCATCCTTGTGCTTGTTTTACAAGTACTTCAATGAAATGTGCTCCGATGAACTTGCTCTGGTGCCCCCTCCACGTAAATACACTCAACCAACCTGACAATCAGCTAAATCCCATCCATTCAGTGGAGGTCCCCAGATGCCGGAGAGCCTTCTACTCTAATAGCTTCTTTCCTCGAGCTACAGGCCTTTGGAACTCCCTCCTTGCTCCCTGTTTCCCCGACTGTACCGACATGCAGAAATTTAAAACTACTATGAACAAGCATCTCGTTGCACAGCTCCCAATTTAGGATGAACCCCAAAACTTTCACCCTAATTCTCAGTAGCCCCTTATGTCTACAGTGGCTGCTTGCCTTGTTTGGGGTGAACTATGTAAAAAAAATGACTTTACTAATAATGGAAACATTTTTAATTATCACCTAAAAATCTGAAAAGGGAATAACTCCTTTTTAATCAAATAACATAATAGGAGTTGTCTACTTAACAAATGTGCAAACAAGTAAAACTTAAAAACTAAAATGACTTCACCGCATCCCAACCAATACTGTGTAGGTACAACAAGTAGGAAACAAGAATAGAATTCAGAAGATTTCTAGGAAGTTGAAAAGTTAAGATTAATATTTTGTACATTCCAAATGGATTATGATGACAATAGTTTCTATTAAATAATCTTCTATTAATGCCAAAGATTTTCCAAATGCAATGAGTGATCGTGACGCCTAGAAAGAGAGAGAGAGAGAGAGAGAGAAAGAAATAAAATAAAATAAAAGATGTCCAGGCAAGCAGGACCTGATGATGATGACAATCAGTGTCAGGATTGCTATGCACATAAAAACATACCAAAATGTATATGATTTAGCATTTTGTGTGTGTCTGTTGGTCGCTTATGGCCCTCAGATCTACATGTTAGAATTAGGGAAAGCAGATTCATTCTTAAAATTTGTTAGATACACACACACACATATATATATAAATATGTATATTTATAGTATTCCAGGTAAAGTTTTGTTCATAGGAATAAACAATTCTGTGAATCTTACTGTGTTTATATAACAGCGCCCAATAACAAGTAGAGCAATATATTTATTTAGTATAAATTTTTATTTATACAAACATTTTTGGCTACATATGTGCATACATGTTTCAGCTACAGCCTGATGTCAGACCATATATACACATATGCATATACACATATCTACTATATATTTGCAAATGTCTGTATTTTTATATCAGTTTCACAATTTCCACCATCTTTTTCTTTCTATTCTTCTATCTCTTTTTTGCATGAAAAACTCATGCTTCGTAATTCCTAAACAAATATGCCTAATGATTAAAATTAAAGAATTAAAATAAAAATGTCTACATATAGTTTATATTCAGTAAAAATAATTATGCTTCCGGTGAGCTTCGAACACAAACTATGTATAGGATGAGCTAACCGATTGTCCCACAGCGCCAAGTACAAAATTATGATGCTATTAAATACATAAACTAGGCTGTCTTTTTTTTTTCTTTTCCCCTCCATCTATCTTCTTTCTCTTTCTCCGTCTTTAAAGTAGAAAGTTGGTCAGTCAAAGGCAAAGCAGAGAAAGAAAGCGCCCCCATTTTCACCACTGAATATAAAATAAATTAAGTTTATAGTTGATCGTTTGAGTAGCAGTATTAGGACTTTGAACTGTGCAAGGGTTTGCTCCTCCACCTTCCTAATTAAAAATAAAATATTGAACCGGATTAAATATTAAAATCGATTGAAAATGAAATTTTCGTTTTTAACACCACGGACCATTATTTGGCTTATTTTACTGATAAAACAGATTTTTTTATGTAGCTTGTAGTAAAAAGCTATTGATCACAAACGTCGTGGGAAACGACTAACTTTACTTTATATATAAGATTAATACATGAAGAGAGGCCACCATTATTGATTATTATTTTCCAATTCCAGACAACCTACCGGTAGTCTTACACTGTCTAAACTAATTATAAATAAATGAAGGCGAAAGAAAGAATTACATTTTTTTTAATGTAAACAATTTGTATTAATTGTGTAATATTTAAAAATAACTTCCAATTTTAATGCTAATTTATTTTGCTTGGACAAATAAATAATATGTCAGGTGTCAGTCTAATCTAAATTACAAAGTTTTTAACGTCTTATTAAAGATGATTTTTCAAAATATCATTCAGCAAGAAATGTCTTGTATTATTTACACCGCTGACCTAATCGACTGTATCTTAATATCCAATTCAATTTATACATACAACAAAATACTTGTTAACGGAGTGAATGTGATGGTTACTTTTCATATTGAGGTTTAAAAACTGATTTTAATAATGGCCAAGTATTATAAATTTGTAATTGTTTGGTTTTATTTTAATACATATTCAAAATAATTTTGTGGTTAAATCTAAAAGGAAAGCAATAATAAAAGTCTATCATCTACTTTGTATTTTAGTTAAATTAAGTACATTTTACAATGAAATAGGAGTGAGTAGAACAGCTGCGTCTACTTCAAAGCATTCTGTTATTTTTTTACGTACTCTGTTTTACATAAGTTACACTTTTAATAATTTTAAATGGTAAAAATGCAGTATAACGACCCCCTGGTTGTGTGTGTGCACATGCGCGAACAAACGTGAAAGGTCTATCGGTAAAAATGAAAAACAAACACATAAGTTGAAAAAAAAACACAAAACTAAAAGTCTATCGATAAAAATAAAAATTGCATTGGATGCAAATTGTTTATTTTATTTACTAATGCAGTAAAAACATCTTTGTATTATTTTCTAAGGAGATATTCACAAATATACTTCCATTCATGAGGACTTCTATGAGTGCCTTGCACTCACGATTAGCCAGGGGGTCTGTTCGCGCATGCGCACAGCCAGGGGGCCGTTATACTGTATTTTTACCTTTTAAATGTTTTATTTTTTGGTTCATACTATTTTTTATATTTACACACACAAAAAAAAAAATATCTGTAATTTTAACTTTGTTTTATATGTAGTAAAGTCATAAATCAGTTGAACTAAGTCAGAGAAGAGTACACCCTAAAACTAGATAAACGTTTTAATAATTTTTAAATGTTATATTTTGTCTTGCTTTAATTAGAATTAACATTACTTTAAAATATATATATATAAAGAAACAAAACAAAATACTACACTATACAATAATCTCAAAAACTAATATGTAAACACTAACATAGCTACAGTAAGTCATAAAACTTGCTTTGCTGAATTTAATATTAAATAAAATTTAAGACACATTTACTAAAGGTGTTTAGTTTTTTTTACTTATTTAAATGTTTCCCATAACTTTTTGAATAAACATTTAATCGATATAAAGAATTTATTTATAAAAAGTTGTAGTAACTACAAAAGAAAAATCAACTTTCAGCAAATGTATGGCGCTTTGTCCCACTCATTTTCTTTCAATTATGTAATGAATAATAAGAAAACAAATAGTCTCATTATATATTTGATTAAGCACCAAGTATTCAGATTATAAATAAACTTTAAACAAAAATTTACTTGTGTAATTTGTAGCATGGGGTTCATTTTTCCATATAAGTTTAACATAAACATGATCTCTCTTCTTGATTTTTAAAATGGTCTCATTTGTAAAGAAAAAAACGCTTTTGTTAAATTTTGAGGACCACTCTGTAAAATTAAAAGCATGTTTTTAATCTGAGAATTCGGTTTTCAATCGATATAGTAATCTGAAAGACTTAAAAAATATTGAATGATAGATTTTAGAGGACTGTGAACAAGTAATTGAAAAATATCATCTCCACAGGGGAATCATTTTATGCTAAACTTACATAGAAAACAGAACCTGCAATCTCACCTGAAAATTAAACAAATTTGAAAATTTGGTGCTTAATTTTTAATAAGTCGAAGATATTTTTCTTTAAATAAATAACAAAAATATCAGGGGTGAGCAATGTGCTGTATACATACAGCTAACTTTTAATTTGATTGTTTATCAATCATTTAAAAAATATTTAGACAAATATTTAATTTGATTCAAAAACTTTATTAAACATTGACTCTAATTTCCTTTGTTTTCAGCATTTCAGTTTACATTTAAAAAAATAAAAATCAATTTTTATATTTAAACCTGATCGATATTTAATTTTTGATTAGTCATAAATAAAGGAAGTGGGGAGCTATTACCCTCCCACTCAGAAGTCCTCTCACTGTCACCCATAACATCGGGAACAAATTTAATAACAGACAATTCTTCAATGTTCACTGGTAGTAAATCATATTTTAAGTGTTTACATTGGCTAATTTAAAATGGATTCCTTAAAAAAAAATTTTTCAATGACTTATTTTAGCTATTTATGGGATATCATAACTTACAAAATAATTGAGCAATAGCAACAAAAAAATGATTACAATAATTATAGTCGAAAACAATACTATATAAATAGATTAATTTTGAAGAACCAAATATGAATCTGAAAAAAGTTATATTATTCTGTTATTCTGTCGTAAAGAAGTTGACCTCGAAATGTTCCAAATTGACAAGTGTTCTGTCTTACGTAGAATAGATACCTTGCATTTATCTACTTTAGCCGGTCTTTTTTTACTTATGGGATTCCATTAGACTCGTCACCGGTGAGATTCTTCTGGTGCCTGTTGCCTGTTCTATGTAGCAACCTTCTTCACGACAATCATGGTGCAGTTTTCTATCTCTTTAAATATCCTGATGTTTTGAGCATCACCGTTTTACCTTTGTCGATGATCAATAAACCTGTGTCTAAAATATACCACACCTCAGAGTTTTTATTGTTGATAAGAGTTTATGCTAGCTGTCTGAGGTTTGCACATTTCTACGAAGCATACACATCCTGGAGACAACATAACAAGCTATTATTTCTTTCTTGTCTATGGTAGACTTTCTTTAAAAAAATTTTTTAACTTTATTTGGATTTCTTATGAAAACTATGGAATTTTACCCAGATTAATTTTATTAACCCTTGCATTTTATAAAATACATTGGATGATGGAATTAAATTTCTGCAAGTTTTTGGATCAAAACAGTTTCGTATTTTTCAAAAATAAAATTATACTATCGTAATTGCCTTAAAACTATTTCTTAAAATTAAATTTTAATATTTGTCTATCATTCCTGTTTGAAATATTTCATTTTTCTCTCCTGTAAGGACTATTAATATATTTTCTGTAAAAATCTTTTTTATTTAATTTAAAGAAAAGCATTTCATTAAAAAAATTATTTTTGTAAAGTTTACTATTAATCGAATAATTATTGAAATAAAAACTGGAAGCCAGAATAACTTACTGATAAGCTTTATTTAACTTTTTGTTGCTTAATGTTACAAATAGGATAAATTATCCACTCCACTACACGAATGTAGCATATTCCATTATTAACAAAGGGGTGAGATGGTATCAATTACCTTTGATACTACATTCTCTCCCACCTACCTACTTATTCGTAGGAAACAAAGTCATCCCATCGACATGGCCTCCTGCGGGTTCTTTGAGGGTGTCCTGGTGGTTCGTACTGGCATCCATATCTAACCTAGGCTCCTCGGGACCTGACAACGTTTTGGGACTGTCTTGTGTGACTGGCTTAGGGCTAATATATATTGCTCTGAAACGCTGTTGTTTTCTGCCGCGTCTCGGTCGTTTGGTGTCTGAAGATTGAGTATCTGCCTTAGATATTGGGTGAAGCCGCTTTCGTGGTACCCGTCGGTCGTCAGAATTAGAGTCAGATTAGACTCGGGTAGAATATTTTTGTAGGGACTCTGGACTTGACGTATATGGCACAAGATCACCTAAGTAGATTTTACTTGTTCTGTGAACCGGGGCTGTATATCCCTTTGAAGCAGTCCTACATTCAGATACATTCCCTGCTGGGGCTAGATCTCTTAAGGAGACAGTAGATTGCTTTCCTTCCGAATTTCGGACCAGTGCATACTGGGGGTTCGCTTCGATTAATTCTACCTTGCTCATTAATGGGTCATGTTTACTGTGACGAACATGGCGTTTTAGTAAAACTGTTCCAGGTTGTGCGAGCCACGAGGGGAGTGAGGTACCTGCTGAGCTTCGTCGTGGGAAGAAGAATCTCTCATGTGGAGTAGCGTTTGTCGCTAAGGCCATGGGAATGAAACTTTCCCAATCAGAGATAATACTCTTGTGATTTGCCGCCGCCAATTGTACTGTCTTCCATATTATGCCATTTTATCTTTCTCACTAGCTGTTTCCTTGAGGATTGTGAAGAGTTGTTCGACTTACAGCTACTCTTCGTTCATGCAGAAATTGCTTGAGTTCATCCGACATGAAAGCAGATCCACGATCTGAGTGAATATATATGCGGGCACTCCAAAAACGGCAAAAAAGGAGCAGAGACCTTGATTTACTGTTGCAGCCGTTATGTCTGGACATAGGATGACGGACAAAAATCTTGAGTACTTGTCAATTATTGTGAGCATGTATTTATTTTTTGTTTTAGAGGGTAGAGCACCCTTAAAATCCAGGTTACGCCTTTCGAAAAGTTGTGTGGCCTTAATGAGTGTTGCTGGAGGGAGTTTGTAGAACCTGGGCTTATTTTCTGTGCATATCCGACAAGAGTTTGTAATTCTTTTTACGTCTTTGACAGAATATGGCAAGTTTCTGCTCTTGACTACGTGAGTCATTCTTGTGATACCTGGGTGACAATTCCCTGTGTATATTCTGAAGATCATCTGAGCCGGTTACCAGGCCACATACCCTTGAAAGTGCGTCGACTGCAGCATTCTCCTTACCAGGGCTGTAAGTGACATCGAATGAGTAGCAATAAAGCTCCATTCTCCATCTTGCTATCTTCTCGTTTTTTATTTTGCTCATTATTTTCGGGTTAAACATAAACAAGAACGATTTTTAATCAGTGATTAATTTAAAATCCTTGCCGATTAGGTAATTCCTCTATTTTCGTAATGCTTCAACTATGGCATACTGTGACATTGTCTATATATGCAACAGTACCCTTCAATTTTTCATTGGAGATTATTTCATCTATAACCCTCTGGAAGCTAGCTACACCGTCTGTTACCCCCCAAAAAAATCTGGCAGAACTGGTATAGGCAACCGCAGGCCTCAAATGCCATGTAGGGCTTATCCTCTGGCTTGATAGGTACCTGATAGTAGGCACTTCTGAGGTCTAAAGTATTGAAAATGTGATATTTAGCAATATTAGAAATCATTTTGTCAATACGAGGCTGTGGATAGGCATCAAGTAATGTATATCTGTTGACGGTCTGGGAATAGTCAATTACCATCCTTTTTTTGTGATTTTTGGTGGCTGTTACAGGGACCTGGGCTCTCCATGGAGATTCGCTTGGCTCTATAATTCCTTCCTTAAGTAGTTTTGTTACTTCTGCTGCTATGAACTGTTTGTCCATTTGTGAATAGCATTTTGGTTTTACTGCTATTGGTTTGCAGTCAGGAGTCAAGTTTGTAAAAAGTGATGGGTGCCGCACTTTGACAGCTGCTAGTCCGCATACACTTAAGACCGGTTTGGGGCCACCAAAGAGGATTTCAACACATGAATGTTGTTTTAGGAAATTGTGATCCAAAATCATCTTGCAGCAGAGTTTTTTCATTACCGATAATTTGAACCCTTGATAAGAGTTTACTTTTAGTTTCAGATTACATGGGATGATAAAGATGAATTTGTCATTGATATTTGGTTGGAACAAGGAAAGATTTCCCATTTATTCACTTTTACAATACTGGCATTAATAAAACTTTTGGAACTCGCTGTATCAATAAGGGCATGGATAGTCAATCCATTTATTTTAATGACAATTGTCTTTGAGAGCAGCCGGGTAACGCAGCTGATACTGTAATTGGTGATACAGTAGCAAGAGTAGCCGAACGTTTTTTGTGAAGAAGCTGACCGGCAAACTTTAAAAAAATGTCCCTGCTTACCACACTTGTGGCATCTAATGTCTTGAGCCGGGCAGGACGAACGAGAATGTATATGGAGGCCACAAAAGTAGCATGTTGATCCAGCTTAGGTGGCAGTGATAAGTTGTTCGTGATCGTTAGAAGGGGGTGTAGGAGTATCTTGAACAATGGAAGAATTTTGAACCTGCAGAGGAGGGGCTACAATAGCAGCTCCCAAAACCTCAGGTTGTAAATAGAAGACAGACTGCTTCTGTGCCATGTCCAACCTTAAGGCTTGTTCAAAAGCTGTTGGCAAGTGTAGGTCTTTATTCTTTAGTAGTCTTTGTCTTATTGGGTTGGACTGTATTCCATTAATAAATGCGTTCCTGATAAAAACATCTCTCGCTTGGTTCACAGTTAAGGCTGTAAATTCACACTCGCGACTTAATGTCTTTAGAATCTGAAGGTACTGTTCAAGGCTTTCTTCTGGTTGTTGACGCCGGGTAGCAAGTAAATGTCTAGCAAAAATGATATTTTTTTTCTTGACAAACATGGCTTCTAAAATGTCCACGACAGTTTCGGAATTCTCACATTCAGATAAATTTCTATAAATTATAGTAGAAACATGATGTAACAGAAGAGTATATTTTTCAGTACCTGTTAAAGCCGTGTTTGAAGATGACTGTAGCGCTTTAAGGAATCCTCCAAATATTTTTTCCAGTAGAATCCGAGTCGGACATATCAAGGTCTAGATGGTCGGATTTCAGGTAACATTCCATAACAAAGTTAAATAAATTGTAATAAAGACTGGAAGCCAAAATAACTTACTGATAAACTTTATTTAACTTTTCGATGCTTACTGTTACAAATAGGATAAAATATCCACTCCTAATCTCCTACACGAATGTAGCATATTCCTTTATTAACAAAGAGGTGAGATGGGTATCAGCAACGTCGACTAGATACAACTGGTTTTTCATAAATTAATGTAATAAACAATTGTAAAACAAAAGGTATTTACACTTAATCAGTTAAAAATAATATTTTTTGAGAATTATTTTAACATTTCTTTTTGAAAATAATTAACTTCTAGAAAAAGCAAAGGAAATTTGATTATTTGGAAAAGTAAAATTCTTTTTTAAGACAAGGTAGTGGAATATATCGTTTTTCATTAGGAAATTAAGATGGATCCCTGGGATGCACATATTTTAGAGTTTACTGGACTGGGGATGCACAGATAAGGAGTTTACTTGACACTAGTGATGTGCAGGTTTAGAGTTTACTTGGTACTAGTGATGTGCAGGTTCAGAGTTTACTTGGCACTAGTGATGTGCAGGTTCAGAGTTTACAAGACACCGGTGATGTGCAGTTTACTGGACTCCGAAGTCACACACATCAGAAATCTATTGAACCTTATAGGAATGTACAGATCGGGAATCTACTGGATCATGGACATGCAGATCAAGAGTTTACTGGACTAGAGATGCATCGATCGGGATTTTACTGTACCATGGATGCACAGATCAATGTCTGTCTGTGTGATGTTTATGTGTTCCCTTTAGAAAGAAAGGTTAAAGAATTTGCATAAAATCTAAAAGTTTATGATGGGAAATTTACCGGTGAAGATAATGGAAGTGTTCCTAAATCTCTAAGTTCACCCCTAAGGGGGCTTTGAGGCCATAACCCCCTTTAAAACTTCAAATATATCCTATTTTGATGAAATTTATATTATATGTATAAAATTCCCCAAGGAAGACAAGGGAAGTAGTCCCGAATCTCTACGTTATCCTCTGTGCCGAATATCTACGTGTCGCCCCTCTAAGTGACCTATTTGACCATAAAACTCTAAGTGACCTTAAAACTCTAAGTGACCTATTTGACCGTAAAACTTATATTCGATTTTAATGAAATTTAAACCATATGTATAAGACACTAATTCAGAGACTTTTCCAACATTTCAGCTTCTTCCGACAATATTAGGGGGCAAAACGGAAGAAAGGGACCAGTTAAAACAAACAAATATGGTGTATATATATGTGTAAATCTCTGAGTCTCTTTGTTATTGAGTTTGTAGGAAACTGGACATTTAGTCTAACTATTTCTCAGATTTATCCAGTGATCAAAGTGAAGTTGTTTTTTTAACTAAATTGACGATCAGGAGTCAAATTACCTGTATTTTGGGGGTCTCTGAAGTGAATCAATGATTTGATGATAATTGTAATTATGCGACTATTAACCACTATACTATTACAGTTTTTGCACCAATTATTAATAGATGTTACTCAAACCTTAACCACAAAGTATAAATTAGAAGACATAAAAACATTTCTATTTATATATGTGAAATTACACTTTAGCAACACTGAGTAGCTTTTCTAATTTTACTTATGTCATTGAATTATTTTTGTAATAAACTGGTCAAATCCAAAGTATGCCATAATGAAAGGTACAATTTTATTTATCTCGTTTTTAATTTATTCATCTTTATCAATATGAAAAAAAAATTGCTGTAACCAAATGTTTTTGTATTTAAACATTTTTAATTTATTTAAAAAAAAATTTCTTCAAAATAAATCTTAAAATATTTAAGACATTTTATTTTAAATAAATAATATAACTGCTGACTACAACATGGTCGTTTTCAAGTCTAATGTTAACAAATTCTTGTTGAGTCATCCTCTTAAATAATCAAAATCTGCCCATTTTCAACCATCGTTACCAATCCTCACTATGTTGTCTCACTATACACCTGACAAACTCATTAATCCTTATCCTCGAATGGCTTTTAGGCCTTGATAAGTGTTGACACATTAGTACATAAAAAATAAATAAATGACTTAAATTTTAATTTATTCGAAGCAACAAAGGAAAAGTTGATTTAGTTGTTTCAAATTCAAATATATTTTCAGGAATTTTAATATACCTTTTAAAATGTTGATAACGATTGATATTTTTAAATGTGGAACCAGAATTGCTAAAAGAAAATTGATTTATCTGTTTTATGATCCATTTTATCTTTAACTTTTTTTAAAATTCCCGATGTTCCATAATTTAGACCATTTTTTATTTAAGATCAAAGACTCTAAACTGTCCACTTTTTTTCTTTTTATATGACAAATTAGTGTGTAGGGTGACTAATATTAAAGAATCCCCCCCATTCTGGACTGGCATATGAATTTCAAAAATGTATATTAAAATTTAGTTATTGTGAGTTTGACAAAATGTAAACAAATAAATACAGCAAATCTCCATAGCAATCATGAACTTTTCCTTGTAGTTTTCTTATGAATTTATTAAAAAGCATTTTATTACATTATTCTTTTTTTAAATTTTGTATAACATTTAAAATTGTTAATCTTGAAAAAGCAAAAAAAAGGCTGTCTTAACTGCTCTTTTCTGCTAAATAGCCAAATTTTATTACTAGTAAATGTGAAATGTTAACGAGAATGCATATTAAATGCTTACAGATCTCTTTTTTCTCTTTTTCTCTTTCTTTTTCTCTTTCTTTTTCTCTTTTTCTCTTTCTTTTTTTCTTTCTCTTTCTCTTTTTATAGCTTACCTTATAAATGTTGTACATAAGACTGTATGAATAAATCAATAATGCTAGAAAATTATTAAAACCTGCTTTTTAAAATCATGCAAATTAGAAATTGTGTCACCCGTTAGGTCACAACCATTACCATTATTTGATTTCATTCGAAAATTCATAAACTGTGATATATCTATTAAGGGATTCTCCTTGCATAACAAAAAATAACAAATCTCTCCACTTCTATGTTATCCTTATGGATAATATAGAAGTAAAGCGTCCTATTATTTTGCTATCTAATTTACATATATGTTTACAGTGTCGACTAACACTATGTAGATTAGCTGAAAAGAGTTACTCTTCTCTAAATGCTCACAGAGACATTTAAAATTATTAGAAAATGTCCGAATCGACACACAGTGATAGAAGACAGGAGGAATATATAGATAGTTAAGTGCGAGATGGGTGACTTGGTCAGTTAATTATAATTTATGGTTAATTAGAAAAATTAAAATTGAATTTTTTTTTTTTTCAAAAATAACTCAATCCCAGAACTAACGTATATATTTAGCATGTGTTTTGTGTCATTAAAAGTATATAGGAAAAAAACCGTAGGAAAATTTTTTTTTTAGATCATCAGAAATGCTAATAATAATTACTGACATAATTCTCTGATTTTATATGAATACTAGACCACCCGTGACCCGTTGGGTCAGTTTGTTATATTAGCTATGGAATTCATGTATGAGCGTGACACTTGTGACATAAAGAAAATAGGTTTTTTTTACATAACAGAAGCATTTCTATGAAAGTATATTAAAATGAAAAAAGAATATAGATAGATTTCTATGAGTCGTTCTGTTTATTATAATTGTTTTTTTTTTAAATTACAGTTACTGAATTATAAGTGGTTGGTTAGGGCGATTTGAGAAAGGAAGGGGGTACAGCAAGCTTTCTCGCGTACGTAACGAAAACGGAGGGAGTAGGAGTGGTGAAATCTATGAGAGGGAAAGTGGGAGGTGGTTTCGTTCACCGACCGCTAGTATGGCTGATATTAATAATGAGTGTTGTTTTTTTGTTTGTTTGTTTTTGTTTTTTAAAAGGGAGGAGTTTTTTTGAAACTGCGACAGACTTTACGAAGTCCTCCCGTTGAATGTTTTTAGCCGTGAAGAAAACAAATAAACTATTTGATGAAATTAAATGAAATTGTTTAAAAATTTCCAGAATGAAAAATTTCATGCGTTCGTTAATCATAATAGAGAATAACGGAATTGGAATAACAGATTGAAGACGATGCTATTTACGCATGCGCAACCGGATGTTGAAAACCGGAAAGCTGAAAGCTGATTGCAAACATACAAGAACAATAGAGTTTTAGTATTATATAGATTAATGCGAACACAGTGAAGCATGATCACCTAATAAAACCGGTATCGTCCGGGCCTTTGGGTCTGGATTTACGCCGGTCTATTGGGGGTTGCCGGTCCTGTGCAGTTCTAGGAGGTGCACCCTCCCAGGCTTTGCCTCCCCTCTTTGGGGAGGAGTAAGTTTATTGCTTACTGCCTGAGGCGCCCCTACCAGGGAATGCCGTCGGGGCTGCCCAGGCAATTTTTAAATGGCCAGAGTGCTCACCTCTCGAGCGCTGGCTTATCTAATCCCACTTTCCTGACCTTGTGTCACATCTTACCTTGTGGGAGGTAGATAAATAAACAGTGAAGCATGATTTTTTAAAATTATATATATATGTGTGCATGTGTGTGTTAATTAAGTTCAAGTATATTAATAACATGAACTTAAAACCAATACTTTTTCAAGTGCTCAATACAAAGTAGAACTTTTATAAATAAAATTATGCAAACATTAGAATATATGTGGGTATGTACAAAAAATTAATGTGAAAAATGTATAAATGTTTATATATTTTTTATTTATTTCTTATTTGTAATGTATAGGAATACAAAATGTCTTTAAAAAATGTCTTTTTTTTAAAGAACAGAATTTTCGGCCGCTTCCTTGGACCTTTTTCAATATATGTGCAGGTGTGTGCAGTGGGTGGTGGTAGCAGGGTAAAAAAGAGTATAGCCAATGAGATGAAGAAATATTTACATGTGACTTCGTATGTGTCCATCCTAAGGTGATCTATAATACAGGCCTAGCAAACATGTGACTGGGGTCCACGACTTCACGATGTGAAGACCAAAATTAGTACTAAAAAGAAATTACAGAGAAAAGTTTTAGTAAAAAATTACTTAGTAATATCCAGTAATTAGCAATTATACATATTATTAGGAAGCAGCTTACAATTATTGATTTATTTCCATCAAATCATATGTAAAAAGTACAAAAAATATAAAAGAACTAAATTCACAAAAAATCACTTTATTCAGCATGAATTAGACATATTTTTGATATTTCAAAAATCATTAGTCAATTTGTTTATATTGCCTACTTGATTGCAGAAAATATAATCACATAATACACTCAGAAAGCAAATTCAACATTTTACAAAAATCAAATACTTTATGAAAAAAATAATTTTGATAATTTTTTACAAAATTAGTGATGTTTATTACATATAAAATTTGTTTTAACAGACGATGAAGAACATGCTTATTTCTTCACGATATGTTAATACATATTATACAGTCTTAATAATAAAATCAACTTACATATTAACAAGAACATAACACTGATAAAATATGTAAAAAGGAGGGAAATGTAAAACATATCTGATAACTGCTTGGAAAATTTTGCATTATCAATACTGATTATGTTGTCATGAGAATTGTATAAACATTTTTATTTTATAAATGATATTTTAAGATAATTTCAAAACTTTTAGTGCTGCTTCTTGAATTGCCTTAGTTAAAATCTTTGAATCTTTAATCAATCAAGTGATAGGCCACCATCTTGTTAATGCTAAACTTCTTTCTAACCATCAGTATGGATTTATGCAAGCGTGTTCTACAGCAGATATACTAACAGTCTTCTCTGAACACATATGCCATACACTGGACAAGGCAGGAGAAGCTTGCGCAATAGCCCCCTTTGACAAGGTCTAGCATGAAGATCTTCTCAGGAAAACAAATTCATATGTTATTTCTTGATGAATACTTAATATAATTAGATCCTTCCTATCTTCTCATGTCCACCCCCAGTCGTGGACCTCAGTTGCATGTTTGCCAGGCCTGTATTATGGATCGTGTTGGTCCATCCCCATATTTCTGACCTCATCTTGAATCTTTGCACCTAAAGAGGTCAGTAACGTGAGTGGGGTTGGTTGTAGACATTTTCCAAAACTTAAATGGATAAAGGGCCATAAAATGTAAAAATGTTCGGGTGGGGGTCAGGGGCTGAAATGAGAGAGCAGAAAAAAAAGGGAATTTTAAAACATTTTTAGCCTGCATTGATTTACTCTATTCATACAGTCAAATATCACTTAACAGAGTAAATATATATATATATATATATATATATATAGGGTAACTTCCTCTCGCACATTACAGACAATAATTATTTCAGCCTACAGGCCCTTGTCAAGTTTGGAGAAGAAACTAAAAAATGTTTGTTTCATCGCTAGATTTAACAAAATGGCTGAGGCCCAAATAATTATTGTCTGTAATGTGCTAAAGGAAGTTACCCCATAACCTTGTATGCTATTGAGCCCGCTAGTTGGAGATATGTCTGATATATATTTATAACTCTATAATTTGATAATCTGAAACTTTCCATTTAGATTAAACCTGAAATGTACAAATTTTCAAAATTAAAAATAAACTTATATAAACATTAGAACAACCTATTCGAGTTAATCAGCATTTCAATGTTAGTACATCTTCCCGAGGTGTAAGATGAACTAAATATTAAATTGTTCCAAAAGCAATCAGACAATAAAAAGGGATTGATATCTTTGGTGGGGGGGGGGGGATGACACGTTTAGAAGAGTCTTACCTCAGTCACCCCGATAGCTACGACCTTGTAAACTTTTTTTTTTTTGCTGGACAATTTTTATTCTGTCTGATTTCTTTTGGAACAATTTAATATATGGTTCATCTTACAGCCATGGGGAGATGTACAAACTTCGAAACACTGGTTAACCTTGCGTAGGCTGTTTTAATGTTTATATAAGTTTATTTTTATAAAGCTCTACTTTGTATTCAGAACTTTTGTAAAAATATTGGTTGTAACTTCATTTTATCAATATATTTGAACTTAATATATATATATATATATATATATATATATATATATATATAGTAAGCTATGACAATATATTTATGGCAATTAAGCTACACAGAGGCTCCCGCGTTTCATCCCCGGGGGGGGGGGGAGTCTTCAGGCTAAAATGAAACGCGGGAGCCTCTGTGTAGCTTAATTGCCATAAATATATTTTCATAGCTTACTACCTAGCTCTACTTACGTATCGAGCACTGTTGAAGTAAATACTGAAAATTAGTACATAAAAAATTTTACTTCTTTATAAAATTTTATGTGGATACATAAAATACTAATATATATATATATATATGCCTGTTTTCATGAAAATATAAATTGGCATGATGTAGGAATAGAGTATCTATATCATCATTATCATCATATTCGGTTTAATGTCTGTTTTACATGATATCATGTGTTGGACGGATATGCTAAATAAAACTAATTCTCATTTGTGATGTAGTTATGGTTGAAAAAAGAAACCGGTCACCCAATCTCCATTATAATATGACAAAAATATGTTTATTCAAAATAATAATGTTCTTGCTTTTCACTTGTTAGGTTTTCAAATAGTATCAGATTTTTACAAAACTAATTGTAAACTTTATAGTTTACATATTCTTTTAGAAAGAAGGGAGACATTTACACAAGCTTTTGCAGATATTATCTGAAAATTTCAGAGAAAATGCAAAGTTACTTTTTACTTTTCATTGTAAAATATTCTCTTAGTATTCCTCTTAGTACAAGCATAATTTTTATCAAACCGCTATGTCTATATGAAAAAAACAAAATGTGTTACGTATAAGTTGTGAATATATTTTTTAGATCAAAAACCTATGTGAAATTGTTTATATATATATATATATATATATATATATATATATATATATATATATATATATATATATATATATATATTACCAACAGAGCTACCTGCATTGTCTGGGTTTCTGAAAAAGAAAAGAAAATAGTTTTAAAAAAGTTTAAGTAATATCTTTCTTTTACTTCCCACTTTCTCTCCTTTGTTATTTTTTTAAACACACCCCCTTTGAATGTTTCTCTTTCTAATTCATTGTACAAAGTTTTGCAACTTAAATATAATAGAGAAAGAAAAGCAGAAAAAATAATCAGCAGCTGGCTATATAGCCTAGTTTCAGTGTTGTTTTTTGAACAAATGTTCGAAAAACAACACTGAAACAACAGTAAGAATGAAAATAATTTGTTCTGACCTGCACATGCACTAAATTGTGCCCATATGAACATTTCAATTTTTTTTTTTTTTCATTCTTATAATTTGATAAAAGTCGTCTTTCCTTTTTATGGATGTCAGGTGCGAATGCTGACCTCACAATATTATTGTACCTGTCTTTGATAAAATATGAAATACACTTATCCAAGTACTCTGGATAATGTAGTTTAAGAATATATTTGGTTATGGGAGTTATTATGGGATAATATATCGGAGTTGGTTTGGTTATCTTTAAAACTCTAAGAGTTGAAAATCTAACAAAAAAACTACTTTCTTCTTCTTATCCAACTTTTATTATTACTTTTCAACAGCCGAGAATAAATGTGGCATAAAATTATAATTGTATTTACAGTTGTTCAAATAGTTTGTGACCAATTCTGTAATGTCGGTGCTGAAACACACTTTTTTCTGAACCGTGGCGTTAAGAAAAATCTATTGCCATGAAAATCAGACATTTCCGTAGGAAGTTTTCCTATGTGCAACTAACTTTGTTTTTTTTCGAAAAGTCAGGGTTCCCTGTGCAATTATTGATTCACACCTGCAAGCCGGGTGGGGTGGAGGTCAATTGTCAATTAGGTCATCGTTTGCTCTGATAAATTTGTTACATGCCAAAAAAATGATTCAAATTCATTGAAAAATATGAAAATGCATTGAGTACACGCACATACACACACATTTTCAAAATTATATAGATAGAGAAGATATATATATATATATATATATATATATATATATATATATATATATATATATATAGGCAAATAAGGGCAAATGAGAAGAGTAGTGGGAGGAGGCGAATAACATAAATGTCTAAAAGTGAGAGAAATGAGGGGGAAGGAAAGAGAGAAAGAGAAAAACAAATAAAAACCGAAAGATTATTATCAAGAAAGCCATAAATATTTACTTGAAAATGGATAACTTCAAAAAATTAGTTTCATTTTTTCAAAAGTTACAATTAATACTTTATAACGTCATCATACATCCTCAGACTGTTAGTATATAAATCAGCAGCAGCTGCAACTTGAAATTTCCAAATATTTAATAATATATATAACAAATACTGACTCAACCGGACACAGTAGTATAGTATGATACTAATAATCTGTGGATTTTGTTTGAAATCAGTGACAGCTGTAACTGCTGGTTATTACTAGTAGAAAAGTTGTAAAAAATAAATACAAAAAAGGAGAAAAAATATGGTTTATCTATGGTTGCTGTTAGTTTTTGAGATAATGTTTTTCATCGAACTAAGGGGAAATATAAAAATATAAAAAATGTTTTGGTAATCTATCGTGCAGAAGCATTAAATGCCATGGATTGTTTTGAGATCATGCAGCATGATGTACCTCTCATTGAAAACTGTACGTGCTGCATTTGACAACACAAATCATGATGGATCTGCAGTATAATAAAACTTGGGTGTAAAACAAACAGTCCAAATCCAAACTTACAACCGCATCGAATAAAGGTCACATTTCATACTTACAAATACACAACCACATTCCTAAAACACAGCCGATGGGTCTATGATCTGAATCATCACCTAAATTTTCATTGAGAGTATTCTTTGTTTGATCAAAGCAATGGCTTGATAAGTCTTATTTGTACTCTGCTTCATCGGAAACAATGCTGACTTTAAATGCAGTCGTACAGACACAAATGATGCTGAATGTGCAAGTCACCACAATTTGTCAGTTGTCTCTGAAAATATAAAAAAGTCTACAAACTCATTTTGGTCGATCGCAGATATAAGTTGCATGAGATAGCAGTGTATTCACCACTTTGCATGAACATTTGTCGATGAAAAAGCTGTGTTCAAAGTAGATGCTGTGTTTGCTCACAGTTGATCAAAAACAACAACACGTCAACGATTCAGAGTGTTGTTTGCAACTGTTTGAACACAACAAAATGACATGTGACAATGGATGAAACATGGATCCGCCACTTCACTCCGGAGTCAGTTTGGCAGTCAGCGGAGTGCACAGCTAAAAGTGAAAGCCATCCAAAGCAACCAACATTGGCAGGCAAGGTTTTGGGATGTACAACGTATTTTGTTCATCGATTACCTTGAGAAAGGAAAAACCATCAATAGTGAACATTATATAGCATTGTTGGTGCGTTTCAAGGAAGATGTCACCAAAAAACGGCTACAAATGAAGAAAAAAGTGCTCTTTCACCATGACAATGCACCATATCACAAGTCGATCGCAACGATGGCAAAATTACATGAATTGCACTTTGAATTGCTTCCGCACTCATCCTATTCTCCCAGCTGATCTCAATAGAATGTTCCCGGGAAAGAGATTTTTCTCCAATGAAAAAG